>JAODAL010010316.1:0-105829 GCA_025379985.1 Phyllomedusa bahiana
GTAAAATTTTTTCAAACAGCTCCTGCAATGTTCAGTAGAGGTGGATATAATGCAGACAATGCCCAAAAACTGATAGAGCAGCGCTTGCTATGAATGTCCCATTGTAGGATCTCTGATAGTGGACAGCAGAGACTAATTATAATCTCCCGCCAGCGCAGGGGGCCCGCGGATGTGGGACAAGATGGCGGCCACACGTGCTCCACACTTGCTGGAAGTTATGGCGGCTCTACGTGGCCCGAGTCACCGGCAGTTAGGTGGAGGGCAACTCGCTCCCTTTTCTCCACACACTTGGAGAGCAAAATGTCGCCTCGGACACCCCGTGCAATGCCTGGGGAGTTCGCGCCGTGCGGGTGTGCTGTACCTGCACTATCTCGGTCCAGGGGCCGTTTGACCTCTCTTCAGCCGTCGGTGGCGGGTGACGGATACGCTACTCAGCAGGCAGGGCCCCCTGAAGTCAGCACCGGAGCCAGGGCACAGGAGACACGTTGCGTGGAGCAGAGTCACTATCCCTGCGGCGGAAGACAGCCTTGGATCTCCTCTAATGGTTCCGTCGGGCAGCGCAGCCGTCTCGGGACCGTAGCCGGGCAATCAGCACAGCCTCCTCTCTCTTCCCACACACCCGGTAGGTGACTACACCGGGCGAGAACAGGACACAGGGGCACTTTCTTAGCTGAGGCACAGGAGCTCCGGCCATGCACGTCCTCTCTCCCTGGCAGTCAGGCCCCGCCCCCCTCCCCAGCACTGTTGGGCAGATAAAAAATGTCATACTGGAAAACAATTTTAAATATGAGGTATTAGTTGGTACCGGGGCCCCAAATACGCAAGCTCGCAACCGACGGCTGTTACTAATGACATATCAAGTGACACTGTTAAACGTACACATGAATTGTGTGAGGACTTGGCCGGGCTGGACGGAGGTCCAGAGGTGCCGCCAGGCCAGAAGACTCCAGGAAGCAGTTGCTGGACTGTTGGGGTGGGACTGGTCAAGTCTGATGGACTCAATGTATTGCATGCTGAGTCGTCTATTAAAAATGTTATTTTTGTGAAAAATGCTCTGTCTGAACAGGGGGGTGCCAGTAGCAGTCAGACGTCTGCTGCACCTGTGGGAGATGTGAAGGAAACATCCCCGCACATTACTGCAGTAAGTCAGTTAAACAGAGCTAATGAGAAAAGTGCTCAGGGAAAGGTGTCCCTGGACAATAATGAAGTTAGTGTAAAGAGTGAACCAGCTTCTTTAGGAAGGACAGCTCCAGCAGTGGAGCAAACTAGCTCAAGTATGCCCCTAGAGGTTGGGGTTAACAGCGCTAGGAGTACTGCAGAGGATGTGTGTCCTGTGAGAGATAACTAGGAGAAAAGGGTTAACACGATCATCTCCAGGGGAGCTAAGGTGGTTGCCAGTAGCAACAAGGTATCAAATGCTCTTCAGGTGGGGAAAAGTCATGAGTATGAATGCCCCGCAGTTGTAAGTGAAACACCTGGGTTCCCGATGGTAAATGGGTCTACCACTGACCAGAGCGCACTGTGTGAACGTGAGCTTAACGTGCAGGTTGCAGACACGCCCCCAGTGGTAGTGGTGGACAACAGCACAAGTAGTGCAGGTAATGGGGTTTGTGTCCCTAGCACCGATCTCAGTGCCACTCAGGGTAGTGCCCAGTGTGAACTAGCAGAAAAGGAGACTAGTTCATTCCCTGTGGGTGATGGCCATGAAGAAAAATGTGTTGTTATTCCTTATGAAACCAATGTGGTCTCTAGTAGCAACCGAGTGTCTTCTGCTACTAGGGCTCTAGAAGAGGTGAATGTGTTGCAAGAGCTACACCCTGCAAGCGTGGTGTATGACAGGGAAAGGCTAGAGACAGAATGTGGTTGCCCTGCTAGTAGGTGTGAAGTAATTGGGGTCCAGGTGGTAAACATATCCCCAAGCAACACTGTAGACATAGCAGACTCCGAGATGGAGAAGGGTGTGAACCATGTACAAGGGTCCAGTATTGACTCTAAGGTACCAGAGGAGCCTTATAGCATGCCAGGTGCAGGAGTGGTCCTAATGGACACCGAGAGTTCTCCTATGGTAACGGGTACCAGAGATATGGAAGAAGAATCTCCCCATTGGGAGCTGCTAGACACAGCCGATGGGAGTAGGTGCTCAAGCACAAGTGAGGTACAGAGGAAAATGAGGGAAGTAACAGATAGTTGTGAGATGCCGGATAATGCAGTGAAGATTGAGGTAGGCAGTAAGGCAGACCAGGCTCCCCATGGGAAGGAGCAGGTGGATATCCTACAGCAAGGAGAAAGTCAAGACACTGCTGTGGAGATGATCAGTACAGACAAGTGTCAACAGGGTCCTAGGAAAGGGATTCTGTCCTCCCAGCCGGAGGGTCTTAAACCTAGCGAAACGGAGTTTAGTTTTGGGACAGAGGCTGCACCTCAGGTCTATGAGATGCAATGCAGCGCGGTCTCTAAGGTTACAGAGCAGGGGTACGATAGGCCCGGGTCAGAGGAAAGTACACCTTCTGAGATAGGGAACATGGGTCAAATACATGGGATTGGTGGAAGTCCCCATGTGATGGTAGGTGAGGTCCAAGGGTCTTGTAGTGGAGAGAAGTCTAGGCCCCAGGGTGGTCCTGCAGACTCAGAACTACAAGACATGAAGATTGTCTGTGAGGAAAAGTGTATGGGAATGTCTCAGGATTACGGTGAGTGCACAGACTGGTCTGTAGTAGGGAACAGTCAGACAGATAGTAGGAAAATGATGCTACCAGTGGTGAATGGTAGAGATACTCCTAGGATAGTCGCTGAGTTGTACGTTAGTGCAAAGACAAGCTCAAGCTCTATTGGGTTGGGAAAAGGAAAGGATTGTGACCTGGCGGTTGCCCAATATAGCCTGAGTGAGTGCTGGGAACCTGCGGTAGATCAGGGTATGGACTCCCTGGTCTTAGCATCTGAGGATGTAGGAGAGAAGTTACCCTGGGCAACAGGTAGAAGTTCAGAGATAATCAGTAGTGATAGATCAGCCAGGGCCCAGGAACAAGAGGATAGCATAATCCTGGTTAGGGAGGCGTTGTCCGTAGCAACAGGTTACAACATAGGTGTTAACTGGGATGAGCAGCAAGTCACAGGTAGTTGGGTAAAGAGGATAAGTAGGAGGTTGGTGGATGACTCCTGTACTCTCTCTGTGGAAAGTACTGTGTCCCTCAAAGTAAACCAGCTGCAGAGTGTCTTGCAGGGATGAATACCCCAGTATAGGTGCTTTGACCCTGAGGAAGGTTTGTGCAAGGTTTAAAAGGCCTACGGCCTTTATCAAGGGGAGGGTATGGGCGGTGGGGACCTTAGAAGATCGCATTTCTCTGCCACTAGAGGTTCTGCAGCAGCTGAGTTCCAAGGTATGGGTTACCAAGTTGCTGGCTGTCAGTGAGGAAGGCCAGCAGTCTGGCAAGGGTAACCAGGAGTTAATTACTCAGGTGGTAATTAGGAGAGTGGCTCAGCTGCTTGTCCCACTCAGAGGCCTGTTAAATAGTCTGGTCTTCAGTATACAAAGGGGGAGTGTGGCTCACAGTCAGCGGAGGACATGTGCAGGCCTTGCCTAGGAGAGTATCCTGGGTGCTTTCCCCATAGGCTTGAGAGAAGCCAGACCCAAGGACTATATTATACAGTGTGAGTACATGTTTGTGGCGCTGGGTAGTAGACCCAGACCACTGCTAGAGAGCGACTCTCTGTACGTTTACTTAGTGGCTGGACGGCTTAGGATTTATTTTGTTTGCTGTATATGTTTTGCTGTGTTGAAAAATAAAGCTGGCGGAGGCCAGACTTCAAGAGAATCCTGTGTCGACATGCTGTTCTGTTTACCAAAGCGGCGATCCCAGAGCGAGAGTGTCCCCCAGGCCAGGCCAAAATGGCGGCCGAACACGAGTGAACGATATATATATATATATATTTATTTTGTCACACAGAGAGCTGTTGTACAAGTGCTTCAGATTGATAACCAGAAGCACATATAGCTCTTGAAATTTAAAAAACTAAGACACGTTGCCTCCTTCAGGGACTGACTGAATAAATAAATGTATCAACTTGAAAGATCTTTCATAACTGTCAAGTGGAATGATGTTTGTGGTCAGGTCATGATTTGGCACCAGATGAAGTGAATGTTTTAATTAAATCAAACATGGTGAAGCAGATTTACCAATGTGTTTAGGTCAGTTTTCAGTTCTGGTGAATTAAAAACTGGGGATAATTTATAATCAGTCTAAGTAAACTGTTTAGTGTTTTTCTAAGTATAATAACCTAAGATTCTAGTCATTTGTATTCTAGAAAACTGAAAAAAAATATACAGTTCCTTGCATTGCTAACCTCAGAAAAGCTCTGGGGTGGGGTATATTTTCTTTTTCAGGACACCACTATAAAAGTGCCCCCCACTGTATATAGCTTCCTTTTCAGTAAAATCTGACTTAAAGGAGTTGTCTCATTACAAGCTTTCAGCCTACTTCAATGCTTCTGGCAGCAAAGAATTTTTGAATTTAGGGGCGTGCTTCTAGTCTGCCTCTTCTCCTCCCTCTACCCCCTCCCCTCAGCACACAGAAAGCTCTCCTCCATAACTTCTATACAGCAGGGGGAGGGCGAGGGAGTTTGCTGTAACAGTTAACCCTGTGTGTGCCTGCCTAGGTCTGTTGCAGGCTGCTAGATCAGAGACAGGAGAGGGCTGATCTATGAGTGTGGAGAGGTCTGTGAAGCTGTGTATGCTAATAGCAGAGCAGGGGGGATGTAAGTGTTCCTATACCCCCTGCTTAGCATACAAATCTCCACATCTCAAGCAACACCTTACAAACCCTGTCAGAACAGGCACTGGGCAGCTATGATGTGAGTTACTATAATCAGGATGTGTCACTAATACAGCAGAGCATGAACTGTTCACATGCCTCCCTGATCTGTTCTATTAGTATAGTCAGAGCTCCACAGACACATCATGATTATAGTAACACACAGGGTCACTGCTGTCACATCGTACTGATCACAGATCAGCCTCACCTCTGCTTTCCTCAATCTGTGTAGAGAGTAGGAGGGAGCAGGCACACACAGGGTTAATCCAGCTACACAGATACAGAAGCCAGAGCCCTCCCCCTGTCCTACAGAAGCATACTGTGGGGGAGGGGCTCTGTGCTTGGACCTTTATTCAGAAGGTGATGAGTCATCAGCCCTGACAGCCAGTGAGATAAAGATCAAAAGGTCAGCTGCTATAGGGATTTCAGGAGCTGATGCACTACTAACAGGGATAACTCAAAATCAGTAGGACATTTGTAATGAACGTATATTGCAAAGCTGCTTGTTTTTTAAAGATATTTTAATTAAAACCCAAATCATTGTAGCGAGACAACCCCTTTAATAGCCTTTTATCATTGCTTGGGATTCAAGACAAGTCAGTAACTCCTCCATAAGGAAGAGTTGCCCATCTGCAAACAACTGTTTCAGATTGTGTGCTCCTTTTCAGTACAATAGAGGTCTCTATGGGAATAAAGTTCCTCCTTGAGAAGAGCATTTAAATCCCCAGTCATGTTTTAATGTTCGTTAATGAGCTAGATTTGACAGAAAGTGAAGCTACCACCAATAGGTGGCAGTAGAAGCTTATTTACATACACTACAACAAAGCAGTAAAGACTAATGTAATGTGATACAGTTTCAGGGTGTTGGCAATCTTCTTATAGCCTAGGCAATAGTTATGTACAGCATCAATTATTTTTTGCTGATCCTCAGACAATTCTTTGCCATGAGGTGCCATGTCAAACTTCCAGTGACCAGTATGAGAGCAGTAACACCAACACACCTGCATCATATTCACACCTGAGACCTTGTAACTCTCACCAGTCACATGACACTACGGAGGGAAAATAGCAAATAGGTCACAATTTTGATGTATTTACTTTTGTTGCCAGCAGTTTAACCATTGATGGCTGTGTCCAGTTAGTTTGAAAACCACATTTCGGAAAACAATACTAACATGTCACTTATTGACACAGCTTTCAAAGCAAACCTGTTTCGGATTTACAAGGTGTGGCTTAATACCATTGAATTGGGCTAAACTGCATCTAAAGTAAAACAGAGAAATCCACTTCATAAGAAGTGAAAATCTGTGGCAGAAATCTGGAGGTTATCGGCTTAGATCTTTTAAAGGGGATGTATCGCTTCATCAGTTGGGCTGTTCTCTTGAAGCTTGATCCTTTCATTTCCTGAAATTCAGGGGCGTTTCTTGCCCTCCCTGCTGGGCGTTTCTTAACTGAAAAGGGATGACATCATCCTCCCTTCACTGTTCTTGCTGGCTCCAGTGTGTGTGTGTGTGTCCCCTCAACATGTCACTGTCCTCTCACTATGCAGTCTTATTTTTTGTAAGAGCTGTTTACATACCTGCATTCAGTCTCAACAGTCTTCCATGAACTCAGCATTGATCTCTCACAGCTGGACGGTTGCTACAGTTGAATCCAGCACAGATCCGTCTCCCTTCATGTTTACATAAGGCTCCAACACGCAGGAGCATTAAGGCACTGTGGCACAACAATGCTGTTTCGGGATTATATAGACAGCTGCAGTGTCAATCACGAGGCAGCTAACTGTAAAGGGTGAAATTGTTCACGGATCCTAATTCTGAGTGAGAGGCAGGAATGCAAGCTCCATGAATACAGCCGTCCGGGGGCTGAACAGAATGTAAATTATTACAGCTAATGAAATGCAAGGAGGAGGGATCCGACTTTCCAAGGAGCACTGGAGAAGTTTACAGAAACAGAAGATAAGGAATACTGCGAGAAGAAGACGGATTTGCTAATGACATCCAATTGCAAAGTTGCTTGTTTTCACTGTCCCCTTATTCTGAAGGCCATTTAATGAAATGATACTACCCTTTTAAGGCAGATTTGTGATAAATTTTCCGAACAGAAGAATAAAATGTAGAAATAAGGCCTATTAATACAACTTCAATAGCAGTAGTGTTGGTAATTTTACCATGTCTAGCATCAAAGAAGAATACCCTTGAGGGCAATTTACAAATGATAACAACTGCTAAGCATTTAGAATCTTTTATTGTAGTTTTATAACCAAACAGTATAAACATGTTATGGATAGTAACATTTGAAAGTAAAGACAGCCAAAAAATAAAGATACAGGCAAACTAATTTAGGGTGTGTCCACACCTTGATTTGGCTCCGTTAACCTTATCTGTTGGGATAACATGAAAAGCGGTTCCCACAGATTACCTTGGCTGATTTCCCCTGATTTTAGGATTTGCACCCCTGACAAAGATCATATCTGTAATTATGGCAACAGTAAAAATAAGCACTTTTGCAATTGATTTATATTACCTAAATCATTTTTAATAGCAGCTATTAGCTAATCTGTAAGTGTCTAGAGCTAAATCTCAAGCCTGTGGTCGGACCTAACTATTAAATAATCTTGCCAAATTGTATTGTTTAAGCACTTAAAGCTTTGTAACCTGTCGTTCTGAAAGTTCTTCACCTATGATTGCGGTGTTGTAAAATATGTGTTCACAGATGAAGTGAGAAATTTAGGCTCCATTCACATAATGTTATTAGCCTTCATCAGTGGTATCCTTGAAAAAGTATATGGTGGAGTCAAACATATGTAGTTTATGTACTTGACACAAAAGCATGGTAGACCACCATAAAGCACATATAGTGGGGAAATGGAGCAAACTCCAAAAGAGCTTGTGTGCGCCCTACAGATTCCTCTGGCTCTTTTAAAGTATATTTTGGGATATCGTTTTGAAGGTATCCCAACAGTTACAGCAATGAAGGTCTAACAGGATGTGAATAGGGTCTTTGTATTTTAGCAAGTTAATAAAAACAGTTAATTTGTTTCTATTAACAATTTAGCATAACTGTGATTTTGAAGAGCCATGGGGGAAATGTATGAAAACTGTCTAGGTCTAAGACTTCGATTGTTTCCCATATCAACCAATCAGAGCTCCCCTTTTATTTCATATCATGCTCTGAAGGAATGAAAGTGGAGCTCTGATTGGTTCCTATGAGCAGCAAAGAAAGTGTTAGCGCTAGATAGTTTTTATACATGTGGCCTAAAAGCCTTCAAAGTAGATAGTAACATTCAAAGTGATTAATATTCAGAATTCTATCTAGACAACTCCTGCGACTACATCAAGTTGCAGCCAATTTTGAATTATTTTATTTTTAATTAAAATGTTTTGTTCTTCAAAATTAACAAAAATGAAATCCCTCTCTTTAATGCCTCATTTTTTAAATAACATATGTGGTCATTAATTTAAAGTAATAATGAGCTAACATGTCTATACAGCTATAAATTACACTATGTGTACTAACACAAGTAACAGCAAATATAGAAAGATAGCCCTGGAGTATAATTCTGATAAATTCTGTATTTTGAAGTGGCAATTGATGAATTAAACAACCAGAATTATGAAGTCCTCCAATGCTGGTTGTTACAATTGCAGTGCTGTGGTCACAGCCTCTCCTAAGCAAAAGTAGGATTTTAAAATGAAATAATGTATTACAGTAGAGTATCTAAACCAATGATCTCCAAACTTTGGCTCTGCAGCGGTTGCAAAACGAAAACAAAACATTCATGGAGTTGTAGTTTTACAACAGCTGGATAGCCACATGTAAACAATTAAACAAATATCTAATTTCTATATTGATTGTTGCAGTGTAAAAAAAAAAAAATCAAAGAAATGTATAATAAAGCAGCTAAAAAGACCAAAGGCGACATGTCCTAAAATTGGCGCCACCATGGCAGTTTTTAGGCGCATTCAATCAGTGTAAAGTGCGCCTGAAAGTCCGATTTTTTCAAAATTCTGGCATCTTGCAAACCTTGCATAGTAAACTTAATGTGCCTAAAAAGGTGCGTTGTGCAATCGAGGTGCATAGCGTATCATTGCTAGTGTATGTAATGCGCCTATCAAGGCGAATTCTGTTACGGAGGCGCATAACATATCATTACTAGTGTATGTAATGCATCTCGATAGGCACATTGCGTTATGGAGGCGCATGACGTAACATTGCTACTATGTTTAATGCGCCTTTTTAGGCACATTACAATGTGTTGTGCCCGGCGTATAATGCGCCTAGTTTTGTTATGTCACAGTTCATTTATATCGAGCATATGGCGTCAAACTTTTTTTGCCGCAAAATACACAAAAAACTATGGTGCATTCGTATTGGGAAATGTTGCCCCAAGGCTTTGTTTAAATTCCACACATTTTTTGCGGATATTCAGACTGGCTTTTGCACCAAAAAGGCACAACAAAGTAGAGAATAAAGCAGCTGGAGATTATACAACTGATGACTAGTTTTAAAAAGGTAAATAGTGTATATGTAGATTTACTGCAGATTTTTAAAGGGTTAAGCTACAGATGAGATCTGCAATGTGTTAATCCACCTTTAAGGGGAAGTGAATCTACCAAAGAAGAGGATGCTGCGGCTTTGCTTGTGTATGATGAAGAAAAGGAATGGATGATCACAAGTGACTCTTGGAACAAGCCGGGCACAACACGGTGTCATAACAAGTCCTGTGGCAGCAGCTGCCTCTGTGCCCTCCTCATTCACTTCTACAAATGATTTATGGTAAACTTTAGAAAGAACTAAATCACGATCACCAGACATTCCTGTAAAATCACATTTGCTTTCATCAAAAGCATCAATCATGCCTAAGCCTCCAAGAACAGATTTTAGATCATAGCAGTTTTCCAGCTTGAATTTAGGTAAAGAGAGATCCACTTCAGTTTTTCTCATCTTGACTGGATTTGTCACATCTGCAAATTTCTCATAGGTGAGTTCTTGTTCAAGCTGGAAACAAGAATATGATACATTACATCACATGTATAAAAGGAAACAACTGCACTTGATCAAGATTGGTGATTGTTTTTATCCAGTAACAAATAAATCCCAGTTTTACAAGTATTTATGGAAAGTCTTTATTATGAACAATAGCCATGATGTTGGTGTGAACAAAGTCATGACAAATTCTTTTTCAGCAAGATCCCAATGACCTTTTATGACTTGATCAGGTTTTAACTGGTCTTTTGGTAGTTTCTATAGCAAAACTAGTGCCTCAAACTGCAGTTCTGAGGGTATGTCCACACAGCATTTTTGGTGCTATGACTAAGGGTCCATGAGACCTGAAACGCGTTATCTACTCGTGTCGGTCTGTGCTGTACTTGTCTCCTACATTGAATAAAGAAAGTGCACTTATTGGAAGCTGGACAACGCTTTTTTCGTCGTATGCTATTGCATTGCCTCAACAAGTCCGTGCATCCACTGGTTTTGGTGAGTTGGTGTTTATGTTTGTCTTAACACAGCATTTCTGCAGGCTGTACTTCGGGGTGTAATTGCTCTGCAATACACCCGAAGTATGGCCCGCAATTACAGTAAAATCATAGCACACATGGAGTGGTATGATTTTACAGCATATTACTCAACACGTACTGTGCGCTGGGAGAAAGAAGTGACATGTCACTTCTTCCGGGCGCTTGCACGACGAGGAAAACAAGAGTGAATGAGGGACAGCACAGAGCGCCTTAGAAGTACACACTGTCCAGCATGTACTTCTAAAGCAGCAAGCGTATTTCTGCGCTGCTATATGCCTGCAATAAGCCGTGTGAATTCACCTTAACTGTAAAATAACTAAAACCTTGACAGAACTAGGAAAATCAGAAAGGTAAAATAAAAAAATGTTAGAGAAAAATCAGACCGGGATGTATTTGCAAATATTTCAAGAAATTGAAGGTCTATAGCCAAAATGACAATGTCAAGTAAACAAAATTAGGTATAAAAGTACAAGGAAAGCCTATATGTGAGACAAAGAGTCACAATGTTGGGTCATTTCCCTGAATTGATTGGGAATAGATTTCCAGAGTAACACAGACTTGAATTTTTTTTTTACTATTTGATTATTAATCATGCCTGATTAATAGAACATAGTAAACTCCTAAAATAAAACTGCTTCAGCTACTTGCCAGAAATCTCATACAAATTTTTCTACATCTGTCTTACAAAATTAATTCTAGAAAATGACAATTAAGTACACAATACACTTGTCACAATGTCAAACAGAGCAGGTAATGACAGTCCAGGGGCAGTCACAGAACACAAAGGGTCTCTGTACAGCAGACAGCACATGGGGCCCACTGCCACCTCAAATTGGGTGGTACTGTACACTTAAAGGGGTTGTCTCACTACAAGGATTGCTTTTTATGTTAAAGACCTTGTAAAAACAAGTCACTTTACAATATATGTCCATTACCAGTGTCCTACCTATTCCTAGATATCCCCTCTTGTATGGGCTGCATCAGCTCCTCAGGTCACTATAGCTACAGACCTGTTTGATCTCTCCTGATAGGCTGCCAGCACTGGTTGCTATAGCTACAGACCTTATTTCTACTGCAGCCTAATAGAGGCCAGTAAACACTCCCCTGAATTCAAAATGAAACCAAGAAGACTGGACTGATATAAGATGAATCAATGAAGTGAGACAACCCCTTTAAGGGATGGTGTTTACATAGACCATGCCCCTTTGTATACCATTGCGGCCCAAAAATGCTCTGGCAGGCCGATTTCGGATGTTGTGCAGGTCTGCTGTACCAGAAGTATAATATAAATAGTCTATAAACCCCTTACTTTAAAACAGCTCAACATAGAACATCCTCCATTATGTCTTTCTGCAAATTCCCGGGTAATTGTTATAAATAGTTATAGACCATTCATTAGTTCATTCCCTTACATACAATCTAGTACACAGAAAACTGCTTTAAAAAGGTGACAGCAGATACTTCTAAAACAGGGGCGAAACAAGAATTCAAAGGACTCCATAGCAAAACGAGATGATTCCCCACCAACTGATGACAATAAACTAAAAACTGCAGCATAAGTAGCAATTAAAGGTATAAATAATACCGCTATATATCAGAGAACCCACATAGTAGTGCCGGAGAGCAGAAAGCCACCAACTACTTGTTCCCTACAAAAAAGAACAACATTGTTGTACCTGGGTGGGGCCCCCTTCAACCAATAGGCCCCATTGCAGTCACTATGGCTGCTATGGCTATAGTTACGCCCATGCTTCTAAACTTCTCGGCCTCTGTAAAACTACTCAGGTTGCACAAACAGCTTGATGGTACATGGCTAAGATATGGACATTCTATCTGATCAGTGGGAGTTGGATTACGGTTATCTGTAAAGAATATTGGTATAATTGGTAAATTCCTAATTACTATGTATTTTTCCTTCCTGATGGCTCCTCTTAGCTGCATGGTCAGGCCAGCTATTTATTATATTGGGTTTACCAAGCAACCGCCTTAAAAATGCCAATGAGAACCAATAGGATTCAAAAGTGGCACTTGTGTTGACCCTCACCAAACAGAAATGAATGGCATTAAAGGGGTGTTATCGTTTGAGCTGCTCGTGCTGTCCAGCTAATTTTCTCAGATTGAGTTTGAAATCCAGGGGCGTGTCTCTCCTGTCAGCAGGCGTGTCTCTCCTCCCAGGAGGCGTTTCTCCCCTCACTGAAGAACTGTGACATCATCATTTTGTTTAAAGCAGGGGATGCAGAAGGTTGTCTGGATATAACAGCTCTGTAGCCTCCTGCATGCTTATGTCTGCAGCCTTGAGGCTCCAAACTCCAGCAAGCAACTGTCATATGTCTTAGTTTACACACAACTGAAAGCCAGCAGCTGTTAAGATCTCTGCTTCCTGTCAGTGACATGTGGAGAAGCAAATCAGCTTTCAGAGAAGGCCCTGCTCATCTTGTAACTGACTTGGGCTGGTGGTGCAGTGGGTAGAGCAGTGATAGACTTATTGTTTTTACAACGAAGGGGTTTGGAGTTCTAGTCCCTCACAGGGTATATTTTTTTTCCCCCTAAATTCTACACATGTAGAGAGACCTAAAATATATATGTTAATCTCTATAATGAGATATATATATATATATACACACACACACATACATGGCTCCCCTATATCATTTCTCATACCCCAGAATATATGCATTGTATCACGTATGTTGGAAGTGCTTGGTGTGACTGCAAGGATGGGACACTATATAGGGGAGCTTTGTGTGTGTATATGAATAAAATTATAGATGTTCACACATATATTTTCATATCTTTACATATGTGTATAAATTTTAAATAAAAAAAAAACAAAACACTACTGATGGGACTTGAACTCCCAACCTCTGTCTTGTAGGGCTAATCACCTAAGAACTACTCTATACAAGCAGCGCATGCAGACAGTGTTGAATCCTTATGTTATACAATAGAGGTGATGACGTCATAAGGAGGCGGGGCTTGCATTCGATCTGAGGAACAGAACGCCTTCTTTTCCAAGTAGCAGCTTAAGGACTGGATCTGTGAGGAGGTGAATCAACCTCTTGGCAAAAGCCCCTTAAACAGCCAGTAATTGCCCAGAACATTGACCCTAAAGCTGGGAGATGTACATAGAGCCAGCAGACTTTGGTTTCAATATCGATTTTAACAGCTCAGAGGGGAGTAAACACAGAGTGTGCAAGCAGCCAATCACAGCGCAGGGGGCGTGGCCGGGACATTTCCTGTCTAGGGGCGTATCCCAACAGGCTGAATGAAATGTCAGCCAGCCAATGACAGTGCGGGGGGCGTGTCTAGGGTGCCAGAATCGACCCAGGGGCGTTCTGACCCAGCAACAGCAGAAATAAGAGACAGTTTTACAGAGCTGCTTATATCTGCTAAACCAAGTGACAGAGGTAATGCAACCCAATTACAAAAGTGCTTATTTTTACTGTCCCCATAATCTGAGACATGATCTTTGTAACGATAAAACCTCTTTAATGGAGTGTAGTAGGTTTAAATGCGTACATTTGATAACATTATCTAAAAAGATTTGGATATAGAATAGCCTGACTATGGACACATGTGATACTAACCTGAGCCAGTCACAAATAATTTGTTTTATACTCTAATAACTAAGTTTTAGTTTCCAATTTAAACCAAGAACTTCATAGTCGATGACACCCCTCTTCAGTTCTCTCTTGATCTGTCTTTGTTATCTGTATTTCACAATTTTCCATCTTCATTCCAAGTCTGTCTATATTGATTATCTAATTACATTCATGTAAAGGGCATTTACCATTAGATCACTGTTATCAGCGATCTGTGTATGGCAATAGCACTGTAAGCAGTTGAAAGCAGTGCTACCTGATACGGACAAGGTCACACCTTGCTATTCTTTACATACAAGGTATTTGTCGGGGTATCAGGAAAAGAAGGTTCCCCAGATGGATATTACAGTTGGCCCATACACTTTAACAGAACAAACATTGTCCTATTTGGACTACGTTTGCTCTATTTACCAGTGGCACACGCTTTTCTTGCAGGACAAATTAGGGTGTTCTATTCTGTGGGCTGACCGCAGCTTTATTGTGGTATTCATTGGATATTCACCTTTTATTCCCCGATACCCTGACAAATATCTGCAACTTAAAGAAAAACTAGGTATGAACCGAGCCAAATCTATACCACCTAAGTAAAATACATATAGTAAACTATAGAAGGAAAAAAAATAGTAAGAAAGCCACTCTAAAAAAAACAGCACACGTTTTAGACATGGTGCACAGGTATTTATGTTTCTGTCAAGCAGAATGTGCGTTAAGCAAACACAAAGGGCCACATGTATGAAAACTGTCTAGGTGCAAGACTTTTTGTTGCCCATAGCAACCAATCAAACCTCACCTTTTATTTTTTCAGAGCACTATTTAAAATGAAAGGGGAGCTCTTATTGGTTGCTATGGGTGACTATATAGAGGTAATACACAGTCCAAAGAGAAACTATTTTTTGATCCAGCACACCCGAGGGTGTGAAATTTGTTTTAATTCATATTTGTTAAAAAAAAAAACAACAAAAAAAAAACGAACATGTGGGGTATACATGCCCCTTGCATCAGGCTAACAAAAAACAAACGACGCGTTTTGGACAGAAAACGTCCTTAGTCTTGCACACCAAGATGAATTAAAAATTGTAATTTTTATATAAACATTTTTTTTTCACACCTTCGGGTATGCTGGATCATAAAATTGTTTCTCTTTGGACTGTTTACCTATGCCCTCCTGCCTAAGTACCGTATCCGAGCACCCCATTTATCTGCTTGGAATACACAGCATGTGAAGAGTCGGTGAGCTGTATCTTTCAATGTTTCCAGAGGTAGCATACAGTCTGTATAGCCTGTATACAATTTGTATCTACCATACATTTGTGTTGGTGCAAGTATTTACTGGCAGATTGTCACAGGATACAACGGTGGGAGGTTGTACGGTTATGGTAAGGAAAGACTTTTAGTAGCAGGCAGTCAGTGCTAAACAGTGTGGGCTGTGAAGAGGAACATCTGTGACGCAGGCAGGACCAAGGTGACTTCAGTGAGAATTTCTGTTATGGAGCGATCCTCCAGAAGGAGTAGGCCTTGATAGATATTGTGGGTAGCGTACTAAGAGGCCCCCTTGGGCAAGTCCACTATGCCATAGAAGAATATGTACGGGGAGGCTAATAAGGAGGTTGGGATCAAGTCTAGGGTTGACCAAGGTGAGTCCCCCAATAGAAGTATAGATGTATGGATATGATGTTTCCTTGCCCGCTGTCCCGTAGAAAGAGATGTAACGTACATAAGTGAAGTGACGTGAGTAAAAGCTGTAGTTTTCCTTGAGCATCGTGTGAGCTACAATTATTTGCCAAGTGCCAATACAAACATCTTCATATCCAACACTATATATCTCCCTGCAAGTAATAAAGAAATCTAAGTGTGGTTGACCAGGGCAATGGATGGTTGGCAGCAGTCATCGCCAGTAACTGTATGGAGGTAATATACAGCCTGCAGAGCATGTTTACAGCGGCATCTCCCACTCTATGGTCTTCGTAGGGAGGTAATATAGTCTGCAGCGCTTGTGTACACTGGCATCTACTAGTATATGGTCACTGTATGGCAGTAATATTAGTCGTTGTATATTGATCTTAATTAAGTAATAGTATTGGGGAGTTATTCAGTCACTATGTGGTGGTAATTTGTGGTCGTGTTCTTGCGGTATATTCAGGTCCTTATGTAGTAGTGTTATTAGTAATGTTGGTCTTGGTATAGTAGGATATATATATTTGTTTTGTAGCAGTATGATGGTGATAAATATGGTGCGGTATTTGTTCCTTCTACTACCTACCTAGTAACTGCATGACTATTATTAAGAAGCACCGATAAATGTTTGTAGTTGAAGGATGGGCTGGCAAGAGAAGGGGCAAGGTGGGTTGACATCCAAGAGAGTTTGCTACGGGGCCCAGGCTTCTCTAGTTACACTCCTGGCTCTATGGGAACCATTACTATGGACAGGAATGTGGGCTATACCATTTTTTTAAATTCTAGATAGTGGCCTACTGCATTGGCAAAAAGGAGGTACATAGGTAAAAGAACTTAAATTAGAGAAAACCATTCACTGATGAAATATGATTTTTAAACCTCTATTGTTGCAATTGCATTGCATGTACTGTATATGGCTACATTGACTATACCTCTTGACCAAGAAATGCAGAGAATAGTCTATGTACTCTGGATCCGGTACAGAAATGATCCATCCATAAAGCTCAGAATAGCAGTATGAATATAAACAAATAGTGCAGTTTCTTACCTTCGCTAGTCCAGTGCTTTCATCTTTAATATCATCAGGAAGCATTATGATCATACTCAATTTGTTATTACGATATGGTAACTCAATGATTTGGATAGACAAATCCTTAACACGGGCCATTGGAAATGTGTCTTCTATATACATCATCTGCACTGGCTTAGTTTCATTCTGAACAAAAGAACATGTGTTATTCAACAATCAAAATAATGAATTCAATATTGGATACATAATTAATACCAATTTAATCAAAAGGGAGCAGTGTTAATGAGTTGAGTATGGTGAAGGTTATTGTCCTCAAGCCAAGGCGGAAGAGAGAAGTTCATGGGGACCGCCTAAACAGTACTTCATCCCATTCCCGGTCTCCATTCTAAACTAGGTTTTCTTTAAACATACCGGTTTGTGAAGACGGAGCCTGTCACTATTTCATGCTGTCTGTGGTACGGAAAGCATGAATCACCTGACAGACTACCTTTTAAGCCAGTATTTCATGGAGACAGATCCTCTCTCCTGTTATAGTACTACAGTTATGAATCTACTATATTTGAAAGGGCATGAAGTAAATAACAGGTTGCCCGCTGTGTGTATAAAAGCAGATACACAGCATCCGTCAGTTACTGGTGAGTGGAGTTCTCCTAATAATGTGTCTACTGCATTTTTTTATAGTGGTACTTGCAAGTTTGTGAACCCTTTAGAATTTTCTATATTTCTGCATAAATTACCCTACATTACAGCTACATCAGATTATCAGACAAGTCCTAAGGGTGCTTTCACATGGAGCGTTTTTTGGTGCATTTTTTTGTGCAGAAATGTAAAGCATTAAGTGCTGTGCCTTTCTGCACAAAAATTATCACATCCAAAAATGCATCAAAAACACACCAAAAAACGCACCCTAAAAGTAGATAAAGGGATCAAAAACAAATATGAGACATGGTCATTCATTTAGTGAAGTAAATGATCCAATATCACATATATGTGAGCCTTCAGAATTAGCAAATAATTTGAAGGTAAATTATAGTCAGGTGTAAGTGGGCAACCTATTTAATTTAAAGAACAAGGATCTATTAGGGTGCTTTCATACAGTGCACCTTTAGTGCTTTCTTTTGATGAGGTTTTTTTTTCCCAGAAATGCTGTTTATTTTTGAACAAAAAGCACCAAAACACAAAATAAAAAAGTACTCAGTACATACCTTATTGAGCCTGAAGGGCCTTTCAAATGTTAATCTTTTGTCAAACGGGATTGCCCAATTTCCTTTGAAATAGATTGCATTGACAAGTACTAATTTTGTAAAACGATCTATACTGCCACTGGGCAACAGGTCCTGGACTTTACCTGAAATAAATAATGAAACACAGATTAAGCCAAAGTCTTGTTTTCAAAATAATAAGACAAACACACACAATATATGTCGGGTCAAACCTGCCATTGTCATCGGACTAAAATGATAAATTAACATAGTTGTGCTAAAGTGGTGCAGGGGCTTCATAAATATGATATTTAGCCATATTTTGTTGTGTATGCAAACCAGAAAGCTGGCATACATATATAATGCAAATATGTCATTTGGACCATGCACCATACTTATAAAGCCTTTGTGAAACTCTGTATGAAACAAACTTCCCTTCATCCACGACCTTTTAATTTCATGCAACCCATTCTTCCTTGGTCTAACGGAAACCTAGCCGACACAACCTCCCGTACTCCACTCTCTTACGGCGGGCTTTAAGTTACCCATACCCCGCCCTGGCTGCAAGCATGGTGGAGGTGTCGGCCTTTTCCTGTCAACCTTTTTCCCCATCCACCTCTACCTTCTCTCACTCTCCCCTTCCCTCGGCCTCTCACAAGTAGACCTCTGAAGCCACACACAAAGAGGAACACACACTGAATCTCGTCTTCACCTGCCTCTGCCCCTTATCTAACATCTCAAACGCTCCTTTTCTCTTTTCTGACAACAATCTGCTTACCTTCTCCACTGTCTCCACTCCACCTGTCTCTCCTGTCTCAGCAGATGATCACTCACATCACTCACTTCCTAAACAAGATTAACCTCAGAGAAAGCTTCACATCACTGTCCCCACCGCCCACCTGTACCTGCACAGCATTCCACCTTAACCTGCTGCTCCACTGATAAACTTTCCTCTTTACTGTCCAAATCCAACCCCACTATCTGTAATCTTAACCCAATGCCATCCCACCACATTCCAGACCTTAGTGCTGTGATAAATCCAGCACTCACCCATAAAAAGACAAGTAACACAGAGTAGGTTCCCATATGCAGAGTTGGAAAAAAACAAACAAAAAGACAGAGGTTAAAAACAGTGCTATTCAGCAACAGCAGATGGACTGTTCATTCAGTTCTCTTTGTTTTCTCACTCATCCTTCCCACAGCTTAAGTTAAAAGACCATCAGAAATCCGACGGTATTTTAACTTCAGTTTGTATGTAAAAAACCGCGGTCGGATTTCGGATTCCCGATGGCACTGTACACTGAGGCTATGGGAATCTGCCAGGGGACGATAAAATATTTTCTATCTTCCCTGGGACGGATGGCCGCTTCAGTAGAAAACCCATGCTGTGTAGACTACAGCACAGATTTTCTATTGCGGTTTACACAGCACCAGGTACAGTTATTGCGCGTCCCAACAGCACAGGACAAATACCGGTCAGTTTATCTGACTGGTATTTGTCCGTTTTTTGTGCCGTGCACACGGCCGCCGGGGGACGGCTTTTCTCCGCGATTAGCAGAGAAAAGTTCTTCCCCGTCCCATTCACTTGTTCATATTCCGTCCAAAAAAAGGACGGAAGAATGAACAAGTACAATGTTTTTCGGGCCGAAAACCCATGCAGTGGGGACTGCTGCACGGGTTTTCCATAGTGGCACGTGTAGAAGTTTGCGGCCGGTTTTTCAGACGGTTTTCAAAACCGCAAACCATCTGAAAAACCGTCCGCAAACCGGTGCCGTGGGGAGATTTTTGGTGGGATTCTAAATACTTAAAATCCGACAAGAATCAAGTGCTGTTTAGACATAGCTTAAGTGCTCTCCTGATATTTCCTTTTTTCAATATTGACTCTTCTGTCCTGGCTACTTTGTTCTGTACACACAACCCCCTCCCTCTATGTATATCTCCAACCACAGATAACCTTCATGTAAGTTACAACAAACAATTGGGCAGATTTATCAAGAGACAGTGTAAACTTAGACTAGACAGTGTTATAATACGCCACATTTATCATAGTGTTGATAAATCTGGCACAGGTTAGAACAATCTAGTCTAAGTTTGTACCACAATTAAGCTGGCTTACTTTTATGCCAGAAACTGCATTTAAGCCACGCCCCTTTCATGCGAATCCACAACCCTTTTTACGAGGCCACACCCCTTTGTTGGACGAGGCGCAGAAGCGTCTGAAACGGACTAAAACACATCGTAAATGTGGCGAAAAGCTTGTAAGACACTATTTTTGGCACAAATTGAGCCAGAATTCTGGCACAAATGCCTTTATAAATCTACACCATTGTCTTTTTCCTAAATCTCTCTCTCCAGCTTTGGACACTAGAAAAAACACTGCTAAATTCATGGAAGAAATTCTAGGCATAACCTCAGTTCTTTGACATATATCTGAAACTTTGCTGTTCTGGATAAAGATAATCCATACCCTAGCTACCAGAAGTGTTTCTGTGCAAAAGCTTAGCTGAAGTTTTTCACTTGGCATTTTGCCAAGCATTTAGTATACCTTAACTATTGCTATAGGTAAAATACAAATCATCATAATAAATATGTTTTTTTAAACATATTTTAAAACAATTAATTAAAAAATTTATTTATTGTTATCAATTTGAGTTGTTATTTTTTAGTAACTTTCTGTAAAACAGACCTTTTATTTTCTTTTTCTCCTCTTTTGAACTATAATAATTAATAGTGGCATATAGAGGCATAGCTATATTGCTTATGTTCATATTATTATGTTTGTACCAGATACTTCACACCTTCTAAATCTCCTAGACAGCAGCACAGGCTACGGCTCACTGTAAGGCTATGTTCACACAGCAGTAATTGCGGGACGTACCTCGCCCCGCAATTACGCCGTGTGCTCGGGAGCGGGACGGGGCCTCTTTGGGCGGCAGCCCGCCGGCCCCGTAGACATTCATTACTCGCGGCGCGTATACGCCGTGAATAATTGACATGTCACTTCTCTCCCCACTCGCCGTATTGTGCGAGCGAGCAGAGGAGACGTAATCCATAGTTCTCTATGAGAACTGTGGATTACCGTAATGTCTGGGACGTATCTTGCCCCGTATTTAGCACAGTACGGCACAAAATACGGGGCGAGATATGTCCCACTTTAAGCCGGGTGAACATAGTAGAGTGCTAAAAGAACCCTTAACCCAATGTAAAAATAACAACTATAGTGAGGAGGAAAAGATTTTGGAGGCGCAACCAAAGTGGGTTGGTTTAAAAGGCTGCTCTGAAAAAAACATAACCCTTACGGTCACCTGATCTATTGAGCTCGACACAGAACTGTTTTCTGTGTGTCAAGACTTTGTCATCAAAAAGAGGATATAGAATTGTCAGAAGCCAAAATGTAATGAAAGTACATTACAAAAATGCCTAATTATGGAAGAGATACTTCCATAATTTTTTTTACCACTAGACAACTTTTTTTGAAGTGCTTAGGAGCATTTTTGTGGATGTGTAACACTGATGCCACCATTGACTCATAAGAATGACTTTGTGAAACACATATGGACTTTATAAAATATTAGAGGGTTAACTACTTTAAAAGGGTTTTCTTTGAACAGTTAGGGAAAGGTGAATGAAGAGTATTACCAAATACAATGCTGTCTAGATTTTGCTTTAGTCAGGAGATAAATAAGATTTTGCCTCTTCCTGCCTCTTTCTCCCTTGTCCTTTATCTGATTGATCCATAAGCTGCCATTGGATCAAGGCAAGTCACTCCCTGCAGAGTATTATCTCTTGCAACAGAGTTTATTTTCTTAACTGAGAAGCTTTCACACTTTAGAGCCCTGTAGCCTTCTGTACTACATGTTGTAAATCTCCTGCTGTCCTGTCACTTTAACAGGATCAGCTCGGAATAGCAGAGCTGATATGTCAATCACTGCTATAGACACACCCACAGCCTGACCAAGAAGTGTGAATTTAAAGCTGGCTGTGGCTCTGTGAAACTACATTGTGAGAAAACACCTTTTAAAAGGGTTGTCTCGCTACAAGGAATAGCTTTCAAATTGTAGGGAACAAAAAATAAAGACATTTTCCAAATATATTTCTTTGTTCATCTGTTTTCCTTAAGGAGATACAAGTGAATTTATGACCTCCCTGGCTATTTCAGTTCCCTCAGTAATGGACCTGTGTATATCTCTCCCCCCTGCTGTTTGTTCTATGTGATAGCAGTGAGTGATGTCATCGCACAGGTCACAGCAGTGTCTGTGCTGCTGGGCAGTAAAAAGCTTGATTTATCTCAAGTAAACAGCACTGTAATTAGGGCTTTTGTTTGAGGGATCAGATAAAAAGTCCTGTTAGTAGTTTCAGAAGCTTCTGAGCTAATCTGATATAATTAGCAACTGAAAACACAGAGCTGGATACACCATGGAGCTTATGCAAATTTCAGTCAGTCTGAACCAGGAAGTGACAGAGTATTTCATTCATGCAGCCTATGAAACTCTGTAGGGAGATAACTCCTTTAAGATACAGATATATAGCCTCCTGTCTCTGCTAACACTGTGCATCTACAAGGATATCAAAGGCTCTTTTAAATTTTGTCTAATTTCTTAAAGACAAACTTTTCTACCTAATAGGGCAGATTCACACTAACCTCTTTAGGAAAGTGTTAAATTGACTATTTTATTTTTATGTCGAGTGCAGTACCAGTGTTTTAATATGTGTTAGTTGTATCCTAATCATTCAGTTCTTTGGGGCCTCTTCAGTAGGTTCTCTTTTACGTTACAGCAGTCAAATTATGTCCCTTTAGCAATCTCTGGTACCTTCTGTCTTTTGTGCCACCCAGGAATTTATTTCCTTTCTGCAATCTTCTGCCTTTGTAGAGAAGTCCACAGACTGTAGATCTGCATGGTAGTGTTTCTGAGTAGCTCCCAAGAATTCCTGCAACATTCAGGTAACACTTTACATTTTTCAGTCTGCAAATGTTTTTAAAAGAAACTTCACATTACCAGTCAGATGCAAGGTAAAGGCTATGTCTACACAGCACAGAAATACCGTCGGATTTTCGGCAGTTTCAGTATTTCGAATCCGCCGAGAATCAGATGGTACACTGTGCTGCATAGACAGCAATGAAAAACCGCCACATTAAAAATTCAGCGGAATATTCAATATGTTGCAAATTCCGCCAGAATTTTGTGGTTTGCCGTTGGTTTCCCATACATTCTATTGTATGGGTCCACAGCAAAAAACTGACTGCATTTTTTGCACAAATCAGTGACAAAAACTGCGGCCCTGAATAGAACAAAATCCTGTTGGCTTTCCGACGTTTTTTTGGGCTATGCTTTGTGGCCCTAGCTTTATAGTACTAAGTTTAAATGTAGAGGATTTAAATTAGAAACTCTAAGGGTATGTTCACACGGCGTCTTGCCTCCGTATGAACATACACTTTTCAGATGCGTCTCTGGGTCCCTCAGAACGGACCCAGAGATGCATCTAACAATTAGCATTGACTTTATCATTGCCGGCAATGACAAACACGCAGTGGCGTTCACATGAGTGATCGCCGCTGCGTGTCTGCATGCAATTCTTTGATCGCATCCGAAAGACGGACCCGACAGGTATGAGGCAAACACTCAGCGGCGATCACTCATGTAAACGCCGCTTCGTGTTTGTCATTGCCGGCAATGATAAAGTCAATGCTAATTGTTAGATGCATCTCTGGGTCCGTTCTGAGGGACATACCCTAAATGTTATCTTTATGCAAGAATCTTGTATCTAACAAAAAAATTAATTGGTGAGCCTTTACACAAAGTTCATGAAGACAAATAACTTACATCAAGAAACTTAAATGACTTCTCTCCATACAGGCGGTTCGCAGCTCTTAAAAGATAGTTTGTGCTTGGGTGGTTGATCTTAGCGAGCAAAGAATGAAATTCTGCATGGACATCTTTTACATTTCCAAACTGCAGTACCTGTAACAAAATAAATTTAACACTGTGGTTAATTTGAAGATAATATGTGCTAATTAAATACATGGTAAACCTTCCTGCCATGATGGGACTATAGCGGACTAACTACTATTATATTGTAGTCTGTTGCTTGGGTGCAATTTCCAGACAACAAACTTTAACTGCATTTTGTACACAGATTATCAGGTAATTGGGTAGAATGCACTGATGACCATTGTAAGACCTCACACTCATTCAGCAGCCATCTTGAACAGTCTCAGAGGGTCTTTAAGCTTGTGGATCACCATCCTTTTGCAAGACGTTTGGCACGCCAGTATATGGCTGTCGTTTAAAACTGGCCTAAGCCAGCTTTATTGGTCAGGCATGTAAAAGTGAAGTACACAGAAAGAAAATAAACCTTGGCCGTCTGGCCACTAACTAATTACACGTAGACAGAGTCCCTCTTTACTAGTGGTCAAGGCCTTCTGCCAAGCCCCACAACCACATTACTCGCTCCAGTCTCCACTGGTTTCAACCTCTCTCAAGCCTAGGGGTAAGAGCCTCTCCTCTGCTCTTCTGCCCTCCAGTTTCTGGCAGCTAATCACACCCCCTAGACTCCTGGAGTACCAGGCTTTTTATAGGCCTCCAGAAATCTTCAAAAAGTCTGTCCTGGAACATGGGAATGGCCTCCTATGCAACACTGTGACCGTTCTGTGAAAGGTAATCCATACTTGGCCACATAGCAGCATGCTAGCCATACGTGTCAACAATCTATGTCTACCGACACAAAATAGTTTCCTTCCGCCACAGAGACCAGGTCTTTGGTGGCACGTCTGCAGCAGGTATCTCACTGGACTCCACTTGCAACCGCCTAAGGTCGCTCTGCCACACCATCTTGGTCGTTCATGCCAGCTCTTAAGGCAAGGCCATCCCAGTACAAGGATCCTGCAAAACAACAGACCTGATCTGATCAAGTATAACCAGATTATGACCAATTAGAGTTGTCCTTTAATAGCATGCAGTGCTGTTTCCAGGATCTTATTCCAGTGGTATTATCCGAAAGGCACAACTGCTACTATAGGGGCCAGCAGCTGAGGTGGTCCCTCTCCATTACTTAAATGGGCTTTCTCACTAGGCTGTTTCACTGAATCACAAGAACTGTTACGCTCACTCTGTCTCCTCAGGCTGTGGGTGGTTCTATAGCAGTGATTAACATGTCTAGTGTCTCTAAGCAGCTGAGCAGTTATACTGCTAAGTGCAGGAGATTCTCTCTCTTCAGTAAACACAAGGTACATGTACTGTGAGGAATGAAAACAATGGTTTATCTGTTATCTTGTTAGAGATAATTAGTATTCCCCAGAGCTCAGTTCCTCCATGGGGACTTCGCTCCCTGCTCTCTCATCTAATTGGATCACAAAGATATGGTCAGGGAAACAGGTAACCATAAAACTGTGTGCACTCAGAGCACATAAAATGTCTCTAATTTCACAACTAAAGTAAAATATATTTACCAATGTAGTAAGAAAAAGTATTAATTTAACTGTCCCTTGAAAGCTAATCTTTGTTTAGCTGGGTTCTCACGCCACGTTACTGCATACGTTACAGCATGCATCTTTACTGAATACAGGTGGTTTTGTAATTAACTTAACTTTCTTAACACCGAAATTAATGACAAAAACATCACAGAGGAAAGTGAATCCTCCAAAATGGATGCCAAATATACAATGAAACTTCATATTTATTAGAAACATAGTATAAAATAACATACCCTAACAATAACCCTATTAAGTGCAAACTACCTAGGTGGAATTCTCCACCCCGCACAGCACCCTATCCCTACAAACTCTTTACTGTCCACTTGTTGAAGAGTAAAGGGAAGGGAAAGTAAAGAATATTAGGCAATCACCACAAAGAACCAACTATTAATTACCAAATAGAAGAAAAAAAGCTAACATTATCTTAAATGTTCTACAATACCAGCACAATATATGATAATATACAATTAAATTATAGCGGATACAAGCAATAACAGAGCAGGATCATAAGGGAGAGATAGTGTGTCACAACGATTCAAAGAAAAGAGCTAGTATTTAGTAGGAATAAAGCTAGGTATTATAGAGTAACACAATTGATTATGACTGTCAAAGAAATAATGCATGTTGTATTCACAATACCTACACGATAAAATGGAGAATGCCCAAGATATACAGCAACAACAATACAACCTGGATGGAGTAAATGGTGTAAATGTTCTCAAAATGGTGAAATGATTGCAAACATTAAAAATGCATGCAGTAAAGCAACGTGAGAATCTAGTCATAGTTATCACTGAGTTACTGCTACTGGAAAAGTACATTTCATTGATGGAAAGGGATAATGTGTAAGAAAGGAAGTATACAAGTATAAGGAGTGGAAAACCAGAGTATAATAAAATAAAAGGTTAATTTTAAGTCTTCTTCTCCTACTAGTCATTTACTGCTGTTTGGTGGTCAGGGTTCACTTATGCAAAAAAAAAAGTAATCCTACATCCCCCAAGAAATAAAGGAAGAAATTAATGTCTTTAAAAAGAAACGTAAAAAATGTTACAGTCACTGATACCTACCTCTGACATCTGTGCAGCAGTATTTCCTTCAGCACCTAGATAAACCATTGCTAGGCCGGAGGAGATACTTAATGGGGAGAAAAACAGGTTGCATTTGTTATCGCTTTCTGTAAGTTTCTTAAACAGATTAATAGCAAAGGATCCATTAGCTGCACTGAGGGAATCCATTGTTCAGAGCCTGCAAGATAGAAAAAAACCAAGGTCATTATACACTCCCAACAAACATGATATCATTACAGAGAGGCTACTATGAGCTCTGGTTACAGGGAAGCATCTATTTTGAGTATGTATACATATATATTACGTATAATATGGACAATGCTTCACAGGGGATATTGCTATTGAAACATGGCCTGTAATGCTGCATGCAGCAATTTCATATTTCATGAATTTGCACAAAATGTAAGACAAACAAAAAATCAATACAGGAGATTTATGAAACAACTGTATTTTAGAATTTTATTTAAGATTGAAATATTTAAGAAGTACCTTAATCTGAGTCTTTATCACCCACAGTAACCAACCACAGTTTAGCTATCATTTCATATTCTGCTCTTGAAAAACAAAAGCTATGGTCGCTATTAATAAAAATTTTTTTTTACTTTTAGACAATAGTGACATAGTTTGTAAGGCCAAAAAAGACAGATGTCCATTCAGTTCAGCCTATTGTGCTATAGTGTTGACCTAGAGAGAGGCATAAACCCCCATAAGGTTAGAAGCCAATTGTCCTCATCTAAGGGAAAAAATTCCGTCCCGACTCCAATCTGACAATCAGAATAAATCCCTGGATCAACGACTCCTATCCAGAATCCTAGTCACTATAACTGGTTATATTATTACACTCTAGAAATGCATCTAGACCCTTTTTGAACTCTGTTATTGAATTCACAATCTCACTGCTCTTACAGTAAAGAATCCCTTTTCATGTTTATGCAGAAATGTTCTTTCCTCTTGGTGTAGAGGATGCCCCCTTGTTCTCGATACAGTCCTGGGTATAAAAAGATCTTGAGCAAGATATCTATATTGACCTTTAATAAATGTAAACATATTTATTATGTCCCCCTGAAGCCGTCTTTTCTCTAAACTTAATAACAGCAATCTTGCTAATTCTTCTGGGTATTGTAGTCCACCCAGTCCTTTTATTATTTTTGTTGCCCGCCTTTGTACCTGTTCAAGCTCTACAATGTCTTTCCTGTGCACTGGTGCCCAAAACTTTATACAATACTCCATGTGTGGTCTGAGCAGTGACTTGTATAATGGGAGAATAATGTTCTCATCATGTGCATCTATGCCCCTTTTAATACACCCTATGATCCGATTTGCCTTGACAGCTGCTGCCTGACATTGGCTGCTAAATGTAGTTTACTGTACACTAGGATTCCCAAGTCCTTCTCCATTCACTTTTTCCCAGCGTTTTTCCGTTTAACAAGTAATCATGGAATGGATTTTTCCTCCCCATGTGCATAACCTTACATTTAGCTGTGTTAAACCTCTGCCACTTTTCTGCCCAGGCCTCCAACTTACCCAGATCCCTTTGTAATAGAACATTATCCTCTACTGAGTTAATTACATTACACAGTTTAGAATAATATTGATATTTCACTGTGCAATCCATGTGTAGGCTCATTAATGAATATATTAAAAAGAATACGGTCCAATACTGCCCCATGTGGTACCCCACTAGTAACAGGGATCCAGTCTGAGTATGTACCGTTAATCACCACCCTTTGTTTTCTATCACTGAGCCAGTTACTTACCCACTTGCACTCATTTTCTCCCAGTCCAGGCATTCTCATTTTACTTACCAACCTTTTATGTGGAACAGTATCAAATGCTATAGAGAAATTTAGATATGACATCCAGTGCCTCACCCCGATCCAGTCTAGAACTAACTTCCTCATAGAAGCTGATGAGATTAATGTGACAGGACCGATCCTTCATAAACCCATGCTGGAACGGCATTATACATTTGTTTTCATTGAGATAGTCCAGGATAGCATCTCTTAGAAAACCTTCAAACATTTTACTTACAACAGTAGGAAGTGGAACAGAGTAGCATGAAAATAGAAGAGACTTTAACCAATCTCCACACTTTAAATCGTCTGTTCTAAAAATTGACCTGCAGTGTAAATTTTTAAATTTGCAGTATGATATATGCTATTTGTGCTGTGAAATGGTTTTATAATTTCCCCATTGGACTTAAGGTGGAAGCAAAATATATACTATACTCACTTTCTTGAAAATACAGGCTGCAGTGTCACACAGGATTTGACGTCAGTTACATTTCCCCTTAAAATAACAGCACAGTGACTAATGCTGTGAACAATGCTACACATGATAAGTTATCAGGAATCTGAAGCAATACCATATAGTGTTACCCCTCAAGTGTCTTAATCATCCTTCCATTTAAAGCTAAACTATACCATATCATTATAATATATACAGCTATAACTGTATAACTTTTGTGAATTCTTATCATCCGCAATGAATCCTAAGGTTTGGACATAACTTTACCGTCGGTTTCAGTATTTTGAATCTGTCGAAAATCCGACGGTACACTGTGCTGCAGTGACAGCAATGGAAAATCCATGCTGTAGTCCATGTAGTAAAGTTTTTTACCATTGGGTTTAAAATTTGGCAGAATATGCAATATGTTTTATATTCTGCTGGATTCTGCTTGGATTTGCCATCAGCCCCGTACTTTTAATCCTAAAACTGACTACGGCTTTTGCGCAAATCTGCACCAAAACCCACGGTCCTGCAAATGTCAAAATGCCGTTGGATTCTGGACGACATTTTAACACTTGCCGTGTAGATTTAGCCAAAAAATGAGAAATGTTGCAATTGTTGCTTCTCTAATTTGATGACATTAAGTTATCTCTTGATGTTTAAAGCTCTTTTGGGACTATTATATATCTAATTTTATAGGGCTGAGTTATGTCTGGTGTTAAGTGTTTACAGCTTTTGGCTAAGTTCACACGGCTAATTGCAGGGCATACAGAAAGCCCCGCAATGACGCCGGCACTTCGGGAGCTCGCGCTGCTTGGCGCATACTCCCGTGATGGGGGAGGGGAGGGCGGCAGCACGCCGGCCCCATAGACTGTCATTACTCGCGACGCGTAAACGCCGCAAATAAATGACATGTCACTTATTTCCCCGCGCGTCGTATTGTATGCCCGGGGAGAGGAGGCGTAATCCATAGTTCTCTGTAACTGTGGATTACCGTAATGACTGGGGCGCATTTCGCTCGTATTTGAGCGCAGTACGCCGTGAAATACGCCGCGAAATGCGCGCCAGTTTAAGCTGTGTGAACATAACCTTTTAGGCGATCAGTGTTGCTGGGTGGACATAGGTTTTATAATGGGATCGGTATTGTGAAGAAGGAGAAGAATGCCCTTCAATCTCTCCATGTAAAGGTAGTAATTATAGAGAGGGATTAGGGTGACTGCTCAACTGTCTTCCATTACTTGGGCCTATTAAGTCTGTTCTCTAAAAACATTCTTCACAGCCAGCTTCAGGCACCTGATTCCTGTTTAGACTGTGGCAGTTCTACAGTAGTGACTTACCTATCAGCTCTGCTGAGGGGCATACATCTGGGCGCAAGGCAAATATAAAATATATTTTAGAAATAAATTTCTAAAACGCTAAGTCCAGATGTGTAGTTCCTACCAGTTTATTGGAAAGAAGTGATTTATTCCTGGTGCGCCTAAATGTATCTTTTACTGAAATATAGTCTGAATTCAAACAGTACATTTATCTTTGTAGCTGAGGGACATTGGGTGATGGAGGTGTTTTACCAGCAGGGCACAAGACACAATTAACAGAGCTTTATAAAAAAGCAGCTTTTAAGAGGGGTTTTATCTGCAGTAAAAAAGTAAGCGAACGGTTTTCCCCTTGTGGCTGGTGTGATTAGGGGGGGGGGGCCCCCCATAACACTAGGCCGTCGGTTAGTGATGAAGGTCCACAAAAATCCCTGCCAGGGCTCGGCTCCCCAAAAAGAATGGAAACGAGAATCCTGGAATAAGGAGTCTAGAAAACTGTCTGTAAACAAGCAGGAACTGCTCTTTGAAAAGAAAGAAAATCAGAACAGCATAATATTGGATATAACCTTTATTCACCTTTGCCTACATGTTAGAAGCTAATAAATGAGATGGGAATAAGCATGCTGTATATGCTGTGGATTTTCCGTAGTGGATTTGCATTCAGATAATTCCCCAGCACAGTACACTCTCAAAATTGTGATTTTAATCCTCTGCAAAAAAGTTTTAGGTTCCCACTTTCTGGTCAGGCTGTGGGGTGGGAAGTTTACAGCAATGATTAGCATATCACCTCTGCTACTTCTAGCTGAGCCTGTTACAGGGACATTGCTAAAAGAAGGGTGTAAACAATAGAGCAGAACGCTAAAGAAATCTAAAGGGATAAAGTCTGTCAGTAACCTAGGTAAACAACCTCCTGTTTTACTGATAACACACAGCAGAGTGAAGTCAACATGGTCAGGCAGGTCTCCTTTAGCAATGGGATCAGAGAGAGAAGGTTGGTAAACTTAGCAAGTTTGTATATACAAACAGGAGATAAGAACTACTCTAACACCAAGCAAAATCAGAACAGCAATGTATTTAGCAAAAATCTTTATTTACTTTTGCCTATATGTTTTAAGCTAATCATTGTGATGAGAACATACCAATAAATTGACTTTGGGCATGGCATTTTTGAATCCTTAGCATGTCAATATACAGTGCCAAACAAAAGGGTATTGATATTTTGAACTTTTGACTTTCAGAGTCTATAACTCACTATCTCCTACAGCTTTGAACATGAGGCTACCATCATTTTGGCTATCTCATACATAAATTTGACTTGCAACTATTTAGCATACGACATATTCTTGTCATGTAACTGCAAGGTTACTGTTTTGCTCCCAGTGGTGGAACAGTTTTTTCTTCTTGTAAACTACAATTTACAACCTGATCTCTCATTCCCTAATAGCTCAGTGTGTTTCGGTTGATTCCCAAGCAAAAGGTCACTGGTTCGAATCAAGGAGTAGCCATGAAGAAGATTTCCCAAGAAACTGCATCATTCAGCTCATTGATAGCGGTCTCTTCGCCAACAAAATTGCCAAACTGAATCATGTGAGTTCCATAACAGCTGGAAGAATATGAAATGAAGTCCATCCATTCAATCAAAAAGCCAAGAGGTGGACGTCCAGGCAAAATATCAGAGTCAACAAGTCGACTCATCACAAGGTCTATCAGTTCTGGAGCGACAAACATGGCAGTAACAGTGGCTCATATACTTCATAATAGTGAGATCACAGACAAGCACCATGTGACACGCATTACACAAGTCTGGAATGGTGGCTTAAAAAAGGTAAGAGGTCTTGACTTCAATCTCATCATAAGAAGTGTCGGCTCGAGTTTACAAAAAATGGAATATTGGAAATGGGTGGTTTGAAGCGATGAGATAAAAGTCAATAAACTAGACTCTGATGGGTGAAAATTGGTCTGGAAGAATGAAGGGAAAAAGGGAGATAATGAATTGGGAAATTGAAGAAACTGTCAAGTTCGTTGGAGGAGGCCTGATGATATGAGGTTGTTTTGCAGGCAAAGGTGTTGGATACTTGACCAGTGTTGATGGTGTTCTCAATGGTGAGCTATATGTGAGTATCTTACAAGATGAGTTACTTCATACACTCGAGTACTATGGGTATTAAAAGGACAACAAAATGTTCCAGCAGGACAACAACCCTTCAAATATGTCAAGATTGTCGAAGTAATGGTTCAATGACAATGAAGCATAGTGGCTGGATTGGCCCTCCAGTCCCCAGACCTCAACCCAAACATGTGTGGGTAGAGTTGAAGTAATAGCAGTGTTCATGCCCAAGTGAGTCGACCAGTATGCACCAACATTGGGAACATGTAAAAGCGACCTGGGATCAGATTTCGGTTGAGACATGCTTGAATCTGATCCAGAGCCCAGAAGGATTCAGGCAGTGTTGAAAGTCAAAAGGTGGATTTACAAAATACGAACAAAATAATAAAACTTGAACTTCAGATTTTTAGGAGCATAGCAGTAACAATGCAGTTACATGACAAGAATCTGCATAACTAAGCAGATGCTAAATAGTTGCAAGTCAAATTTATGTATGAGATAGCCAAGATGATTGTCTATAAAATAATGGTAGTCTCACGCTCAAAGTTGTAGGTGAGATATGGAACCTCAAAGTCAAGAGTTAAAAACATTGTTCCCATTTTCCTTGGCACTGTGTGTTGAGTGTATACTGCAGATTTTCCACCTTAATGTTAATCGAGAAGTCTACATCCAGAACAAATCTGCAACTAAGCCCTTACCGACATGTAAGATAAACTTACATTATATAAGGAGCTATGGAATGGGCTCACACACTGAGCCTGATCCAGAAGTGGCGGGTCCTGGTTGAATATTTATAGCCGACACCCACCGCAAACATCACCTGTCGACTCCTGTCCCTGCTGCTGGGTGTGGTGTCTAAATGAAACCTTTTATTAACACATATTACTGATAGAACTGCAATCTTGCTACATCCTTTTGCATTATTTATAAAATCCAGAAGTGTGTAGAAGAGATCAAGCCTGTTAGTGTTTAAGTACCCTTAAGGGGACTGTTTGTATAAGTGTAAAAAAAAAAATCCAAACTCCAGATTTTGGGTTTTTTGGTCATTTCATGTCCCCACAAAATTGATATAAAAACTTATCAAAAGGTCACATTTATCCCAAAATGGTAGCAATAAAAACTACACTTTAGCCTTCAAAAACGAGACCCCACTCAGGTCCATCAGTGGAAAACCAAACAAGTTATTGGGCACAGAAAATGGCACTATAGTGCAAAGTTAAGAAAAAATAAATTTTTTTTGAAGTACTAAAACATAATGAAAACTCTAAATCTAATTTAAACATCACCGGAATGCACCCTTTTCGCGAATACAAGTAACACATAATCTATACTTAAGAGTGAACATCACTGAAGAGTGAACAGACCCCCGGCAAAAATGTACAATAAATTTTTTTCCACATTTCCAAGTACATTCTATGGAATGGTCAATGGCACCATTAAGGCCGTGTTCACACGGCTAATTCCCGACGGATTTGTGAGCCGTTTTGTGCTCACAAATCCGCCGTGAATAAGGGGGACGGGGCGGGGGAGCGCGGCGGGGCGCCGCTCCCCCCCAAAGACAATGCATTGTTTACGCGCGTCCGCGCCGTAAATAATTTTGCATGTCACTTTCTCCCCCCGCGGCGGATTCGCTGAGCGGGGGGGAGCGACGGAATCCACTGTTCTCTATGAGAGCAGTGGATTACCGAATGACAGGGAAAGGATTGGCGCCGGTACTGAAGCGCAAATCCGCGCGGGGTACGGCGCCAATCCTTGCCCAATAACCTGTGAACGAGGCCTAACAAGTACAGGCAGTCCCCAGGTTACACACAGGATATGGACTGTCAGTTTGTTCTTAAGTTGAATTTTCATGTTGGAACTGCTACATTGATTAAATGTAATTTTTAAGTTTTGGACAGTGCACATAAGGGTTAACACCCATTTTGCATTTATTTTCCTGTCTTTACTTTTGTAAGGCTGAAAAAAGACAAGACGTCCATCCAGTTCAGCCTACTGTGTTGATCTAGAGAAAGGCATAAACCCCCATGAGGTAGAAGCCAATTGTTCTCATTTTAATGGAAAGATTCCTTCCCGACTAAAATCTAGCAATCAGAATAAATCCCTGGATCAACAACCTTTCTTCAGAATCCTAGTCACTATAGTTTGCTATATTATTACATTCTAGAAATGCATCCAGACAATTTTTGAATTCTGTTAGCGAATTAACGATGACAAGTTCCTCTGGCAGGGAGTCTTTCCTCTAGACATAGAGGATGTCCCATTGTTCTAGATACAATCCTGGGTATAAACAGATCTTGTAAGAGATCTCTATATTGAGCTGTCATATATTTAACCATATATATTATGCCACCCACCCCTCCGAATCAATCTTTTCTCTAAACGAAATAACCCTAATCTTGCTTATCTTTCTGGATATTGCACCCAGTCCTTTTATTATTTTTGTTTCCGGCCTTTGTACCTGTTCAATCTCTACAATGTCTTTCCTGTGCACTGGAGCCCAAAAATGTAAACAATATTCCATGTGTGGTCTGACCAGTGACCCTGATCTATGCCCCTTTTAATACACCCCAAAATCCTATTTGCCTTGATAGCTGCTGCCTGACACTGGTTGCTACAATTAAGTTTACTGTTTACCAGGTTTTCCCAAACCATTCCCGGGTCATTTTTTTTAAGTGTTTTTCCTTTTAAAAAGTAATCACGGAAGGGATTTTTCCTTCCCATGTAAAAAACCTTGCTTTTTTAAACCTCATCGTCACTTCTCTCTCAACCCTCTAATTACCCAAAACCCTCTGAATAAAACATTGCCCCAAACTGTGTTGATTATTTTTAAAAAAGCTTATAATCTGAAAATTTTTGACATTCTACTGTGCAATCCTTCTGTAAGGTCATTTATGAATATATTAAAAGAGAATGAGACCCAATACTGACCCCTGTGGTGCCCGACTAGTAACAGGGATCCAGATTATGTACCATTAATTACCACCCATTCTCATTTTACTAACCTTTTTTGTGGCACAGTATCAAATGCTTTAGAAAAATTTAGATATAGGACAGCAATCCCCTCCCCCCGATCCATCTAAAACCAACTTCCTCATAAGGTTGATGAGTTTTAGTTTGACTGGACCAATTCTTCATAAACCCTCGGAATGGGTTAACATTTATTTTCAGTGAGAAGACCGGGATAGTATCTTTTAAAAAACCTTTCAAACTTTTCCCCACAACAGAGGTTAAACTTACCGATCTATGTTTCCATGATCCCTTTTTTAATTTGGCAACACATTTGCAGCACCAAAACTTTGGGACATACCCCCTTTTAATAAACAGTCCGAAATATTTGAAATTGGGGGCCCGTCTATCACATTTCTTAAATTTCCTTTGGACCCATTGGGGTAGCCATAGGAAAGTGATTTGTCATTTTAATCTATTTAAAGGCGGACTGCAATTCTTCCTGGGTTTGACAAGAGACTTTAAGGTGGATTTACCTCATCCCTTGTCTTTAAAGGAAGGTTCATTTTCCCTTTGGGAAAAATGGGGGGGAAGAAAAAAATATTTAATAGATTTTCTTTATCCCCTCGACCCCCTTCAAAACTCCCCCACTCTTTTTAAAGAGCCAATATTTTCAGTTAATCTTTTACTATTTTTAAGTAAAAAAAAATTTTGGGGTTAATTTTACTCTCCTTGGCAACATGTCTTTCTGTCTCGAGCTTTGCTGTCTTTATCATTATTTTACGTACTTTATTTTTTTTCCTTACAGCTTACCTGTTCTTTTATTTTTAAAGACTTTGTCCCCATCAATACGGTTTAGCACAAAATACTCTATTAAAGAATAAATGAAAATTTATAATATTGTGGTCACTATTTCCCAGGTGCCCCCCAACCTGAACCTTTGTTACCCTGTCAGGTCTGTTAGTCAATATTAAGTCTAAAAGGGCCTACCCTCTAGTTGGCTCCTGCACTAGTTGGGAAAGGTAATTATCTTTAGTTATTGACAAAAAACCTGTTTTGTTCGTGACAGCCACAGGTTTCTTTCCCAATTTATGTCTGGGTAATTGAAGTCACCCATAATAACAACCTTATTATGATTTGCCGCCTCATCTATTTGTTTGAGGAGTACATCTTCTATGGGTTCTATTATATTTAGTGGCCTATAGAAGACTTCTAGTAGAATTTTATTATTGTTATTAACTCCATGTATATCTACCCAAAATGACTCCACATGTTAATTTCCTGTATCTATATCTCACTGCAGAGTTGGCTTCAGACAGGATTCTACATAAAGACTTACACCTCCCCTCTTCCCTTTTTTAGAATCTCTTCTAAATTGACTGTAACCCTGTCAGTTAACCGCCCAGTCATAGCTCTTGTCCAGCCACGCCTCAGTTATCCCCACTATGTCATATTTTTCTTCAGCAATAAATAATTCTAGTTCATGTATTTTGTTGGCGAGACTCCTGGCATTGATCAGCATGCAATTTAGAGTTTTTTTTGGTTTTCATTATTTGAACCCTGTCCTTGTTAACATTATTATCCCCCCTCCCTCCACTCCACCCCATGATTTATTACTAATTCAGAGTTCTCTATCTTCACAACCTTGCATGCTATAAGTGTACTGTAGTTGTCCTCCTCATCCAGACCCTAGTTTAAATAAATTTTTCTTTTTTTTTTTTTTGCACAATTTGATCCATATGTCTTGCAATGTGGATTTCCCTGCAGAAATGCTGCCGATTTTTCAAGGTGTGTGAGCAACAGACTTTTATTTCCTCTTTACGGAAATGTTTTCTCTCCAGCCATGGAGCTGTGAGTTTGGCCATGTGTCAATATTTTTAATTAAATAATGTCTTATCTTTCTGTGATTTTTTTTTTTTAAATTGCTAGTAAAATTAGTGTTGGGATGCACAAGACAATGAGAACCCTTGACATGGGTTGTCCAAAATATAATTAAACCTCTTTTGACATTTTTTCCAATTTTTCCCAGTATAATGGAAAACAGGGAATTTGGGAAAAATACAGGCAACTCGCTAAATCAAATAGTGGGCGTCCTAAATTTTTTTAACCAATTTTAAACACACAACTTAAACGGGCACACAAAATAAAGTCGTTTTAAAAGTTCAATTGTAATACTAAAAATCCCCCCCCCCCCCCCCCCTCCCATGGACAGCATGCATGTGAGTGGTTGTTCATCAGTATTTTTGGACTTGTGCAATCTCCCCTGTATGGTATTGTGGCTTTTCTACATATGGTGTAAACTGGTTTTCATCCACCCTTTCATTTTTTTTACAAAGCAAATTTTCCCCCCCCCTCATGATGGGTAGGTTTTTCAAATTTCTCATCATTTTCTTTTAACAGTTTTCCCATGCAACACTGAGGCTTTTTTGACCTCCTACTTAAAAAGTTTTTTTTTTTTTACCAAATCCCTTGAGCTGCGAGTATGGGCATGTGACTGTGTTTTCAGGGACCGTAAGTCATGTTCTATTTTTCTGAGAATTTTTTTTAAAAAAAACCCCAAAAAAACAACATTTCCGCATCATGTAAAAGGGACCCCTTTAAAAAAGAACTCATTTTTAAATTTAAAATTTTCATTTTCAACCCAAAATTTAGTCCCACATGAAAAATAACAAAATTGAGTAACCCCAAAAACTAATTCCACCCAAAGAAACATTTTGTAATTAAAGGGGGTTTTCCCCATGGCATGGAAATTTTTGGGGGTTTTTCAAACCGGGTTTTCGATTTTTTTAAAAATGTCCCCGAAAAAACCCACAAGCAAAGCTCCACCATAGACTTTTAAAAGAAAAACCCTTCCCGCATCCCCCCATTTAAGGATTTTTTACAAACCCCCAGCGCTTTCCCCCAAAACTACATCAGTTCATTCTTTTGCCTGGGTTTTGGGGGCCCAAACCCTGAAAAATTGGGTTTTGAAGGAGAGACCTTTAACCCCCCAAACCTGGGGTAAAATCCGTCCCCCTGGTTTCCCAAAAAAAAGACAACATCTTTGGGAACACACCCCCCCCCTACCTGAAAATGAAAATCCACATTTTTTTGTAGGCCTAATACTGGAATAACATCCCATCCCAGATGTTCAATCCCAAAACTGCAACAAGTTAGGGATTTGAAAAAAGGGGGGTAGTCCCTGTCTCCAATTTGGGAAACCCGCTGTGGGGGTCGCATGTGTGAAAGTTCAAGAATAAAAACAAAGCTTTAAAACCCCCAAAATTTATTTGCAATTAAAAACGCACCCCATAGCCGGTTTCAAAAACCCACACAAAACAGGGAACTTTTTTAAAAATTTAAAAAAAGCATTGCTGATATGTATAATTTCAAAAAAAAGAAAAATGCACATTTGCTCAATAACCCTTTGCCCACCTACCGCATCAAAAGGAAACCCATTAAAATGGGTCCCTAATTCCTTTAATTTCCCTTTTTTGGGTAAAGCCCCCATACATTCCCCCTGGGTCCCAAAACCTTATTAAAAGGGCGTCTTGCAACCAGGTGGGAGGCGTGCATGACTAAAAAGAGCCCCCGGGCCCGTTTTCCCGCATCCCCCCCGGGACACTGTTTGCCCCCTAAAAAATTTCATAGATGGCAAGGGTTTCCCATATAATATTGAAACTGGGGCTTAAATCCAAACCCCCGATCTGAAACCCCGCAACTGGGGGCATGTTGGTTTTAAAACAGAAGGGTTTTTGGGTTCCCTGCCCTTCAATTTGGGAAACCCCCGGCATTTTAAAGTAAATTTAAACCCTTTAGGCCCCTATTTCCCCCCCAGCACCGGTTTTCAGCCCCCTTTTTTAACAGTTTTTTGGTTTTTCAAACCGCGGTTTTTTTAGCGCCAAACCGCCCGAAAAACATTTTTGCTTTTTCAATTTTTTCCCCCGGGGTTTTGGACGGAATATGAACCAAATGAAAGTAAGGGTTAGGGCTTTTCTAATCGCGGAGAAAAGCCGTCCCCCCCGCGGGCGTGGGGCATGGCCCCAAAAAAACCGGGGTAAAAACCCACCCCGGAAATTTGTTTCCCTTTTTCCGGGGGGACGCCCAAACCTTATATGTTAATTACAAGCCCACTTGCATTCAACAAAAATGCATGAGTAACATAAGAACCCACCTTTCCCCCAAAAAAACCTAATTTAAAAACGCAAAATAAAATGTTTTGGATTGGGGGACCAGGGCCGGGGCGACGGGGAAGGGCCAAAAGGGAGGGACCCCCCTAGGGGGCCCCACCCCCACCTATCCTAAGGGGCGCCGTCAGGGCCCCGACCCCGCCGGTTCGGGCCGCCCGGGGCCTGAAGCCTGGCGTGTCTGTGCCCCCTTCTCGGAGCAAGAGCAAGGGGGCCCCTGCCCCGCAAACATGTCGGGCCCCTCCCCCCGAGTTCCCTGATCCTCCGGTGGCTCAGGGCCACACAGCGGGGCCGCCGGGGTCCTCATAGCGCGAGGCCCCCGGGGCCCCTGCCCTCACCCACGTCGCGACTAATTTCATCGCGCGCTGCCCTCCCCCGGGCGCAGGGCGCTCACAGGCCCCGGCGCCCGAACTCCCCGGGGAGCGTCGGTTTAAGGGGGACGAAGAGGAGCGCCCCCCGGCCGGAATTGGGTTATTTTTTTGTTTGTTTTTTAAATCCTGCCTGGGGCCCCCCCTATACGGGGCCTTTTGCCCCCCTTTATCCCCCCTGCACCCCTAAATCCTCCTTGGCCCCATAATGCCTGCCTGTGGCCCCCTAACCTGCCTGGCCCCTATATTCTCCCTTTGGGCCCCCCCTAATCCCGCCTGCAGCCCCTATAATTTGGGGGGCCCCCATATGGTGGCCCCCCCCAAACTGCCTGCCTTTTTCCCCCCCCCAAAATATTCTGCCGTGGCCCCCCCTATATCCCCCTGCAGCCCCCTAAAATGCCTGCCTGGGGCCCCCCATAATGCCTCCTGTGGCCCCCTATATCCTGCCCGGCCCCATAATCCTCCTCGGCCCCCATCCCGCCTGCGGCCCCCAAAATCCTGCCTTGGCCCCCTATATCCTGCCTCGGCCCCATAATCCTCCTCGGCCCCCTTTTCCCCCCCTGGGGCCCCAAATCCCTTTCCTGGGGCCCCCATAATCCTGCCGGGGCCCCCTATAATGCCTCCGTGCCCCCATAATCCTCCTGCCCCCCATAATGCCTGTCTGCGGCCCCAAAAGCCTCCCTGGGCCCCCTATATTCCCTGTGGCCCCCCCATACGCCTGCCTGTGGCCCCCATACCTGCCGCCCCCCAAAAACCTGCCTGCGGCCCCCTATAATACCTCCTGGTCCCCCCAAAAGCCGCCGACCCCCAACCCTTTCTGTGGTCCCCAATAAACCCGCCCTGAGCCCCAAACGGGCTGCCGTGGCCCCAATTGCCTTTCCTGGCCCCCGTACGCCTGCCTGAGCCCCTGTACGGCGCCTGGGGCCCCCCCATAACCAACGCCTCCCTGCCCCCCAAAACGCTGCCTGGGGGGCCCCTAAAAGCCTTCCTGTGGCCCCCAACCCTCCAAAGCCCCCATCGCCTGCCTGGGGCCCCCAAAAAACCTGCCTGAGCCCCTGAACGGCTGCCTGACCCCCCTAATGCCTGCCTGGCCCCCATATGGATACGCCTGCCTGTGGCCCCCCAAAACGCCTCCCCTGGGCCCCCATACCCCTCCCTGACCCCCCAAAACCCTGCCGGGCCCCCCCCAACCCTGCCTGGGCCCCTATACGCCTCCTTGGCCCAAAAACCCCGTTCCCCCAAAACGCCTGCCTGTGGCCCCCCATACGCCTGCCTAACCCCCAAAAACGCCTGCCTAACCCCCCAACGCCTCCTGTAGCCCCCCATAACCCCCTGCCTTGCCCCCAAACGCCTGCCTAAACCCCCTACAAAATTTTTGCCTGAGCCCCAGCTATATACCGCCGAGTCCCCTATTTTTTAATACCACCTTCAAAAGGGGACAATATTTTAAAAACCTGCTTGCTGAAGGATATCTATATACCTTCTGACAAGGGGACTTATATACCTATAATTAAGGATTACTGAAATGTGAGGAATCTAAGATATTGTGCCAAAAATTTCCTCAGGGACGACTTGGGCCCGGGGGAGCAATCAGCATGAAGGTGTAAAACCGATGGAGAAGAAAAGGGGAAAGTGAACGACGCTATCAGAAAAGCTTCTCCGGTGATTTCAAAAAGTAATGCAGTGTAATCATTAGATTTCCAGAGCCTACATACAACATACTACCACTATATGGGCACTGTAGGCGGTGGGGATATGTCTTCAAGCCTGTGTACAGCCGATATCACATTTGGGGGGTTGCGTTCGGGTAGGGTCTGGCAGAATTATTTTACCTTAAGTAGAAAGTTTTTTTGGGCTTGGTTTGTGGAGGGTTTTAGTAACAGTCAATCGGCCGGTAGATTTGCTCCATGACGTGATTATTTAGTTACGTTATTTAGGGGATGCACTGTCATACGAGGGAGCATTTTGAAAATGCAAAATTTGTCGGGGTGATTTTTATTGGGCAGGGGGCTGCGAGGGGATGGAGGGAGCTATGTGGAATTTTGCAGAAAATTAGTGACAGGACCTGGCGCGGGGTGAGAAATTAGTTGTGTTGGGGGGATTTTTTTGAGAGGGGGGGGGGGGGGGGGGGGCCCCCTTGGCGTACTCGCCTAGGGCACCAAAATGCCTGGTCCCGGCCCTGGATGTGACTGACTCATCTTAAGGTCAGTGGTATTTATCGACACAACCCCAGGCAAAAAGGAGTCACCACACTATAGCATATTTCCACCAGGCATATTTCTCAGGAAAAATCTGTTTTAAATCTTGGCTGGAACCAACCTACACAAGATTTCCCGCGTGACTTCCCTTATATTGCTGTGGATTTCTCTTCCGTTTTTAACCCCTGCACACATTTTGGGTTGTCTGACTCCAAATGTTTTGGGAAGGTGATGGAGCGGGCCCCCGAGCCAGTTCATTTTAACGCGCCAGGGATGGCTGTTCTTTTTCAGCCAGCAACTGCGGCTAAATTGGAAACAGAACCACGATTTTCTTTTTTGGGTTTTACTTGCGTTTTTTTTCTTTCTTTAATCTTTGGTTTTTTAAAGCATGCATAAAAATTGGGGCCCTTTAAGTAACTCCACCCTACAAAAGGGTATGTAAAGCATTTATATAGTCGTTTTACGGATTTTGGCGCTAATAAACTTACCTCGCTTTTGCGGGCAAAAATATGTTTTTGGTGGTTTTTTTTACAGATTTAGGCTGCAAAATCTGTAAAACAACATATTTTAGTGTCAAAATGCGTAAAAAATGCATTTTTAGTGACAAAAGCGAGAACTTTTTGAGATAACCTTATTAGCGCCAAAATCCTGATTTTTATGCCAAAATCCGTAAAAATTAATTGGTGACAAATGCAAGATAACTTTATTACTAACAAGGACACATCAGACACTTGTATGCAGAACTGATAAGGTATAACCTTTGTTAACTCCCACTATAGGTGGGACTTTAATCTCCTGGGTGGGTTTTCATTTAAAAAACACAGCAAAAAATGCTGCAAAAACGTGCCAAAAAATGTTTGCCGCTTAACATAGACTCCTGTAGTAAATTTTCTGCCCTGCGTTTTTTGCAACATGGTTCAAAAGACGACCAGTAAAAAAAAATGAGCAGAAAAAAGACGTTGTGTGGAGACAGCAGAAAGTTTTTATCATAGAAGTCTATGGGAGCTTTTTAGAAAACAAAAAATGCTGAAAAAAACTGACCTTTTTTGTGCAGTGGAGACATAGCCTAACACTTTAGATGCTGCTGTGAAGATCGGTTGCCATGGCAACCAAAAGCCTCCTGCAGGCTTCCATACCTGCCACAGGCAGGGTATTATAGGTACTGAATATATATATATATACACTCACCGGCCACTTTATTAGGTACACCATGCTAGTAACGGGTTGGACCCCCTTTTCCCTTTCAGAATTTGCCTCAATTCTTCGTGGCATAGATTCCACAAGTGTTTGCAACGATGCTCAATTGGTACCAAGGGGCCCAAAGAGGCCCAAGAAAATATTCCCCACACCAGACCCCCACCACCCCCAAAGCCTGAACCTTTGGATACAAGGCAGGATGGATCCATGCTTTCATGTTGTTAGACGCCAAATTCTGACCCTACCATCCGAATGTCGCAGCAGAAATCGAGACTCATCAGACCAGGCAACGTTTTTCCAATCTTCTACTGTCCAATTTCGATGAGCTTGGCAAATTGGGACCCTCAGTTTCCTGTTCTTAGCTGAAAGGAGTGCACCCGGTGTGGTCTTCTGCTGCTGTAGCCCATCTGCCTCAAAGTTCGCCGTACTTTTCGTTCAGAGATGCTCTTTGCCTACCTGGTTGTAACGGGTGGCTATTTGAGTAAACTGTTGCCTTTCTATCAGCTCGAACCAGTTCTGCCCATTCTCCTTTGACCTCGGGCATCAACAAGGCTTTTCCCCCACAGTACTGCCGCTCACTGGGTGTTTTTTTTTTTTTTTCGGACCATTCTCTGTAAACCCTAGAGATGGTTGTGCGTGAAAATCCCAGGAGGATCAGCATTTCTGAAATACTCAGACCAGCCCTTCCCGGCACCAACAACCATGCCCCGTTCAAAGGCACTCAAATCACCTTTCTTTCTCCCATACTGATGCTCGGTTTGAACTGCAAGAGATTGTCTTGACCATGTCTACATGCCTAAATGCACTGAGTTGCCGCCATGTAATTGGCTGATTAGAAATTAAGTGTTTAACGAGCAGTTGGACAGTGTACCTAATAAAGTGGTCCGTGAGTGTATATAATATATATATTAAAAATAAATATATATAATATTATATATATATTATATATAAATGACAAGTAATCACAACCCCCTATGGGTTAAGTACTTTAGGGGGACTAACTATCACAGTTAAAAAATGTATAAATATTAAGTTTAACCCCTTAAGGACCCAGCCAGTGTTGGCCTTCCTGACACAGCCCTATTTTTGAAATCTGGCATGTGTCACTTTATGTGAAATAACTTTTTGACACTTTTACCTATCCATGTGATTCAGAGATTGTTTTCTCGTGACACATTGTGCTTTAAGTTATAAGAAAATCTTATCCCTACAAAACCTTTTTTTTTGTGAAAAATATCAAAATTTCATGAAAATTGAAAAATCTGTGATTTTGAAAGTTGAAAAATTTCTGCGTGCAAGATAGATAATTATTCACCACAAAATAAGTTTATAACTAGCATCTACATAATGTCCCCTATTGGTTGGCATCATTTTTTAAATGTCCTTTTTTTATGACATTAAAGGGGGCTTAGAAATTTAGTAGTAATTTCTAAACATTTTCAAAGAAAATTTGCAATAAAACATTTTTTTTAGGGACCATTCCTTTCTTGACGGCTTTGAGGGGCCGGGGGTTTTAATATTAGATACCCCCATAAATGATCCTTCAAAAAACTAGCCCCCCTTAAAAGGGTTTTTTACATCAGTGTTTAGAATTTGTTAACCCTTTAAAATTTCAAAAGAAATTAAAGCAAAGGGGAAGGTGAAATTTCAAAATTTCCCCTATTTTTCAGATTTTCAATATTTATCCATTATTCACGGAAAATACGGTAAATGTGAAAAAGCAAATGCAATGAAATTTAATCATTTCCCTTTTCCCCGGGTTCTCCTTTTTTTAGAAATATCCAAATTTTGGCCCTAGTGCATTATTTGGCTAAAACCACAACCCCAAAGAATAGGAGGAGCTCTACGGGACTCTGGGGGTTCCTTTTAAATGCCAATTTTTTTTTGGGCCCGCCATTTCGGGTTTTTGAAAAGGGGCCCTAAGGGGGGCTAAAACTTAAAAAAACCCAACCCCTAAAAAGACCCCCAAAATTGGGAAAATTACACCTTTTAAAGGGTTATATAAAATGGGTGTTTATGGTGTAACGCCCCCACGGGTTTGATTCACAAATTTTTTTTTTTTGGGCCTTTAAAAGCTGTAAAAATTTAAAAAAGACATTTTTTCCAAAAATTTTCTGCAATTTTAAGTTTAAAAATTTTTTTTTCCCATTTTTTACAAAGGAATCCGGGAAAAAAAGCCCCCCAAAAAAACCTTTTGTTAACAATTTCTTCCAATTTCGGCAAAACCCAAACAATTTTTTGTAAACTGCTTTTTGGGGCACATGGCGGGGCGTACAAGGGGGGGTAGCGTTTTTTTGGGTTTTTGGGAAAAACGCAGTTTTTGGGGGGGCCATGTCGCATTTCAAACCCCCCCAAAGTAGCAAAAAAGGGTTTAAACCTTTCCAAAGTCCCCCCAAATTTTAGAATCAAACACCCCCCCCCTCATGGATCTCATATAGGGGTGATTGTGCATTTTGGGGTGCACGGTTTTTCCATCGTTTTTTTACATTGGGCCATGAAAAGGGGGGGGGGGGGGGGGGCAGTTCCCACCATTGTTTTTTGGGGTTCAATTTTACAGCGTTCGCCCCCCGTTTTAGTGTAAATGATTTTAAAAACCTTTTCTATGAGGGTCGGTAAAAATTGCAATGGTATAAATTTTTTTAATCGTTTTTTAAAGTTTTATTTTTTCTTTTTCACAATAGAAATAGGGCTATAAAAAAATTTCGTTTTTATGTTGCCTCTTCTGAAAAGTCATAACTTTTTTTATTTTGCTGTGGGCAGAGCTGTGTAGGGGCCCTTTTTTTTTTTCAAAGGGGGAATTGAGGGTTTTATTGGTACCAAAATTAACGGTGCAAAACAAAACTTTGTTTACGTTTTTTTAAGGTTTTTGTTAAAAGGGGTTTTGAACAAAATAAAAGCAATCCCGGGAGTGGGTTTTTTTAAATTTTTAATAGCGGTCACTCTGCTTTAGATATGAAAATGCTAGCTTTTCTAGGGATTGATACTATTACAGCAATACCCCAATTTTTTATATTTTTTTTATTTTTTAAAATGCTTTTATAAAAATAAAAAACTTTTAAGGCCCCCCCCCCCCCCCCTTATTTCCCCCCGGGTTAAAATGGGGTGTAAATTTTGGGCCTAATTACGAGCCAATGCCAAATTACGGGCTTATAAAAGTCCCTTTTTTAAAGGAAACCACAGTTTTCATAGAGAACATGGATTACTCTCCTTTCCCCCCGCCCGGGCAATCCGCCGGGCGGGGAGATAAAATGACATTTTAAAATTTCCACGGCGTATATTTTGGGAAAAAAATATTTATGCATCACTAAACTTCCCCGAGAGCCAAACTTTTTTTTTTTCCTATACAGGGGCTGTGTAAGGGCTTTTTTTTTTTGCGGGGGAACTTTTTTAAATTTGGGAAACCTATGTTGGCGTTTATGGAGTTTTTTTTATCAATTTTTTAAATTTCCCTTTTTTTGGGGCTTCGGGGTGAACAAAAAAAATTAATTTTTTGTGAAAAGTTTTTTTTTTTTTTTTTTCGTGTTTTACTTACGGGTAAATTAACATACAAATTTTTTAGGGGGCAGGCGTTACGCAACGCACGATACCAAATAGGGGAAATTTATTTTTTTTGATCTTTTTTTTGGGGATTTTGGGGTTTGAAAAAGGGGGGAAAAGGGGGGTTAAAGTGTTTTTTTTTTTATTTTTCCCTGCTTGTTTTTTACTTGTTTTTTTTACTTTTTTTTCTTTTTTTAATTTTTTTTTTTTTTCTTTTTCCCCCCCAAGGGATTTTAATGAGAGATCTTTAGATCTCTCATTCAATAGGAATCAATGCACAGCTTGTTGCTGTGCACTGGTGCCTATGGCAACTGTCAATCACGTTGTCGGGTCATGCCCACAGGGCACGGCCGGGCATCGTGACGTCACAGACAACCCGGAAGGCATTTTATGCCCTTCGGGCTGTCTGTCAGCACACAGCAGCCGCACGATCGTACGCTGCTGTCGCCGACAGACGCAGGAGGAGCGATCTCCTCCTGAGTCTCTCTTAGTTATTGCGACCCGATGGTCGCGATAATTAAGGGGTTAACCGCCCCCCAGAGTGAACGCGGGTCGGGGCCGACGCTGCGGGATGTCAGCTGTAATATACAGCTAACACCCCGCGCCGATCGCATGAACTCTGCTTTAGAGTTTGCGCGATCCTCAGGACGTATGCATATGTCCAGGGGCGTGAAGGGGTTAAATCACCCCTTTTGCAATTTTATAAATAAGGGGAAAAAAAATGACACCCATTTGGTATCAGAGCTCTAGGGGTTACAACTTGTCATTAGCTCAAATAAACACCCTTCTGTGCTAGACATAAGACTAAGCAGGGAGTTAACTCATCATGGTTGGAGAGGGCAGCTGGAGCAATCCGACAAGAGAAAGAGCAGGGAGAGGTGGTTGATAACCAAGAGAAACTTGTGTACACTAGGAGTAGATAAAATCTTTTTTTCTCCTGAACAAAGCAAAACACCAATGTATTCGGTAATAGACTTCATTTACCTTTCCCAAAGTGCTGAAAACTAATCACTGCCGTGAGAAAACCCCTTTAATACTATTAACAGTCTGAGTGAGAGCAGTGTAATGACAGCTGGCTTCTTCCGAATCTCCTATGTACACTGCCTGGCCAGTTTTGGTCTGTGGGCCTGAGTTTGACACCCCTGGTCTATACAGTCAGCCCTAGGGACCATGGTCATCTTAAAAAGAACCTGTCACATAGTTTTTGCCCCCCTGGCTGAGGACAGAACAAGTTAGTGTCAGACATGCTGTTTCCAGCGCTGTGTCCCTTATTCTGTAAGATGCTGTAGTTTTCGTGTATTTAATGCTCAAATCTGCAGTTTTCAGCCAGAAGAGTCATTCGAAGAGTCCTTCAGAGTGTCAGTTTTTTTTCAAACCCGGCCAATCGGAGGCTAGCCTCGCCCACCTCAACTGACAAACTTATTACTTTGAATAGGTAGAAACATGTGAATAACTGTCAGTGGGCGGAGCTAACACCTGCTCATGAATAAGATCTAAGGGGTAAATTCTCTAAAACTGCTGCATCTTACAGAATAAGGGGCACAGTGCTGGGAACAGCAGATCTGGCACTAGCTTGTGCTACCCTCAGTAAGGGGGCACAACCTATGTGACAGGTTCCCTTTAATAACATTATGAGCCCCTGGGAAAAGCAGTGCATTAGGCCTTGCCCAAACATTTGACTTTATACCTTTAACCATTCCCAAATATGACACCACCTCAGGTCATGCCTCTAACCATTCTTAAGCACACCCAATCATGCTGTTTCCTCCAGCAATTTTTCATATATACAGTACTATAGGCAGCAGAAATGCACTTTGAAATAATTCATATGTTCTATGTTTATATGTCTTTTGGAGAGCTGCTGGTTCGTTCCTGTGTGTTCCTGGGGTAACTACGGTCTATAAGAATGTTTTTATATAAAATAAAGTAATTTATATAAATACATCCTGTCACAGGTGCCCCTGCGACCCTCACCCCGGGTCGCAGGTGCACCCGTGCCCCGTTGGTGAGCAGCACCGCGACCCGCATGTCGGGCCGCGGCCGCTCATGTCTCTCCGGCAAGCCCCCTGCCTGCTTACCTGACCACGCGCCTGCTGCAGCTTCTGTCTCCCGGCGTGCGCGCGTCAGCTCTGTTAAATTTAAAGGGCCAGTGCACCGGTAATTGGGTATCGCTGCTCCTATTTTAGCCTGGCCTTTCCTGTTCCGCTTGCCGGATCTTTAGTGCCATTTAGCCTACTGAGAAAGCATTCCTTGTCTGATTTACCGTGTACCGTACCTTTATGCCTACATTCCTTGACCACGAATCTTGCCACCTGTCCTGACCTACCGCCTGTCCCTGACTACGAGCTTGCCCTACGATTCTGTAACACGCCACACCTCGGCTGTCACCGCAAGCAAGTCACGCCAGGGGTAGCGACCTGGTAGGCTCCCGCCGCAGCAAGTCCATCCCGCTTTGCGGCGGGCTCTGGTGAACACCGGGACCTACTTAGATTTCGCTCCCTGGCGTGGCTTAGACCATCGCTTGCAGTGGTCCATGGAATCCACTACTGCCGACCGTGACACATTCAAATACCTATAAGACAATTTTCTATGTATGACACCTCGAATGGATGGTTATACAGGTACCAAATAACACTGCTATATAAGAAACAAATATTATCGCAATACATCTGACTGCCTGGGCCCCCTATGCTTATGGGGCCCCTGGTCCGCTGCCTAGTGTGCATAATGGAAAAGAAAGGCCTGCTGGGGATGCAGAATGAGTCTAAGAACCAGCAGGCTCTGCAACTACCGAGTCGCCAGGCTGAGAAACTGGAAGCCAATGATTGAGAAGGCAGAATGGTAATAAACTGTCCCTGCCTTCTCAGAGGAGAGCTGGCTGCTGCTGACATCTGGCTCTCCACTCTTGCAGTTGCATAATAGTAACAGCATCACCTGCACCACGTTTTCAAATATTTGTGCAAAGTTAAATGACCACCCCCAAGATAAAGCTATAAAATAAAAGGGGGTTTTATTGTAGCAGAAACAAAGAAAAAGTACCCACGTGCAAAGATAATAAAAAGAACAACACCCCTTTCGGGGGCGGAACAGAAGTGGAAGAACTTACCACATGTACGCAAGTTTTCTGGTGAACAAAAGTCACACATTTATTGCACAAGCTTAGAGGGAAGGAGGTGGTCTCCTACAACCTGACATTTATAATAATTAACGGCAAAAAGGGGCATACATTTTAACAGAAATCTAGGTCATCCCCAAGCTTGCAATGATTTCTGTTTGTGATACACTGAAATTAAAAGATGTGTCAAACATATGAGGCTTAAAGGGATTTTCTAACTAAAAATATTAGCTTTCAACAAGCACGAACAGGTAATTGTAGACTTTTCCTAAATACACTGGTCAATAGATTTTACTTTAGTCATGAGATAAGAGATATTTTATGTGCTCTGGTTGTACACAGGTTATTACTTACCTGACCAAACTTTTTTTTAAAAAAGAAGAAGACCACCATGACGAACACCCAACCAAAGCAAACAATTATCCTTAAAAGATTCGGGTAACCATTTTTTTTCATTTTCTCACACACATGTTAATCCATTCTCCACTCCCTTTGTTTCGGGTTAAATTTTTCGGTGGATTCAGTACAGAAAATCGACTGTAACCTGCACCACAACTGCAATACAAAATCCACTTTACATAGCAGGGAATTTTCTATTGTCGATTTCTAAACCCCGGGCCCCCCCCCCCCCGCTAAATAAAAAACATGTTCATTTTCCCGGGGAAATTTTCCCTTACAATTCATTGTACTGGGCCGGCCGAAATCCGACCTCATTTTTTTTGCAAACCCATACCAAAAACTGTGGTACAGCGAAATTAAAATACCATCGGATTTCCGACGGCATTTTAAAGGGAACCTATCACATAGATTATGCCCCCCTTACTGAGGACAGCACAAGCTAGTGCTAGTTTCCAGCACTGTGTCCCTTATTCTGTAAGGTGCTGCATTTTTGAGTTTTTAAAGCTCAATCTTTTTCATCAGCGGGATTAGCCCGCCCACCAAAAGGATAACCACGCCCACATTTTCTACCTATTAAAAGAAATGGGTTTATCATTGAAGGACGGGGATAGCCTCATGTGGGCGGGAATGAAAAAAAACGGACTCTTTTTATGACTCTTTTCTGGCTGAAAACTGCAGATTTGAGCACTACCGGACTCTGGGGTCTCATTTTCTTTATGACTTTATTTTTTTTGGCGCTATTTTTGGTTTTTGGACACCCCAAAGTGCAAAAAACACCCCAAAAAAAAGACTCCCTATTGGAAACCAACTCTTAGGGAAAAATCATCCCCCCAGGTTTTTCAAAATTTTTTTTGGCATTAAATTAAAAAAAAAATCTTTTTTTTTTTTTCCCAAAAAGCTGCAAAATTTTTCTTAAAATTTTTTTTTTTTTCAAAAATCCTGGAAAAAATACCCCAAATTTGTTATCAATTTCTTCTAATACCAGTACCCAATTTTGGTTAAACAAATGTTTGGGGCCTGCGGGGGTACAAGGGGGGGATGCTATTGGGCCCTTTAACACAGATTTTTCTGGGTGCCATGTCTCATTTTCAAAGCCCCCCAAAGTCCAGAAAGGTAAACCTTCCAAAGTCACCTCTAGGTTTCAACACCCTCATATTTTATCAGGGGGTTTTGCACATTTGGGGCACAGGGGTTTTCCCTAGTTTTTTTTTTTTTTAGCATTGGGCCATGGGAAAGGTGGGGGGAAGGGACACATTTCTGCCATTGTGTTTTGGCTTTTTTTTTTATATTTTCCCCTGATATAAATTTTATTAAGTTTTTTAACAAAAACGCAATCCTTATTGTTTTTATTTTTAAAACATCACTAGGTATAAAAAACAGGCAATTTTTCTCAGCAGCTCAAAAAAAAACTACAGCGAAAACCCCAAATTTTGGGTTTTTTTATGTTTAACCGCTTTCACAAAAAACACTTTTAAATTTAAAAAAGGAAAAAATTTTTTTTCCCGCCATAAACCAGACCATACTTTTTTTTTTTTCTGTGTACGAAGATGTGTAGGGGGTTGTTTTTTGCAGGATGATTTGACATTCTTATTGGTATCGTTTTTGTGGTGGCAACGCTTTTTTCTATCTAATTATATATGCATTTTATGGCTTATTTTTTTCAGCAAATTTTGTTTATCCATTCCAGCCAAATTAAAATTGGCTTTTTGCCACAGTGCAGCTGCTTCTTTGCCCTTAGTATGCATGAATCTATTATAGCGCATGCTCGTAGATTCTTTGTTCCGAACCACAACTGGCAAGCAATAACACGCGCTTAATTGGTAATTTTGTTTATGTTTATCATTATTTTTTTTTTTTTTTTGGGCACTCTATTACATATGCTAATAAACATGTTAGTTTAGCCCATTTCACATATCGCTATGTATAAGGGCATCACATACACGCCGAAACGCGTTAGCATAATTTTTTCACTCGCTGTTTTTGGCAGTCACTTGCTGCCATCTGCTGCTTATTGATTGTGCCTATGTCCATTTTATTTCTCTATTACCAAAAATTTTATGCTTTTAAAATTTTTCACGTGCGGTGCTGGGTCAACTTTTATTTGGGGGGGAAAAAAAACTGCAACCTATATGTTTTTTTATTTTTAACAGACTCCCGCAGAACAACAAGTTATTTTACTTTGGGGTCAAAAACATTTCAGCGATACCACTTAGATAGTTTTTTTTTTTTATGTTCCTACACCATACTTTTTAATTTTCCCCTAACAAACAACTAAAGTTTTTTTTTCAATAACGAATTTTTTAAAGGTACCACTTTGGCGTTTATACGTTTTTGACCACTTTTTACATGCTGCAACAAAAATCACAATTCTGTGACTTTTTTTTTTACGGTTTTCACCGGGCGGGTTAATGAACATGACAGATTTATATGGTAGGTTGTTACTCACGCGGCAATACCAAATATGATTATTTTTTCGGGGGTGATTTGGGTTTGTAAAGGGGAAAAGGGCAGTGTACGTGTTTTTATTTTATTTTTCGTGTTTTACTATTTTTTCACTTTTTCCCCAAAGGGGAATTGTATCAGTGATCTTCAGATCACTGATATGATAGAGATCAGTATACAGCTTATTGTTGTGTACTGGTCTCTATGGCAACTACTAGTCACCATTCCCGCCCGTGCCCACAATGCACTGCTGGGCATGGTGACTCACAGACAGTCCGGAAGGTATTGTATACCTTCCAGGCTGCCTGGTAGGTGCTCACTCCTCTTGTGTGTCATTTAGCTGTTGCAATCGATAGATCGCAGCAGCTATGGGGTTAATGCCCCCCCCCCCCCCTCCTTACAGTTCAGACAAGGTATGAGGATCCTGCTCACAATAGCTTACAATCTATTAGGGTGTATGGGTGAGACAAAAGGTGAGAAGTGCTTAGTTTGCATATTGGTCCAGCCATGTTACATAAATATGGGGTGGTTTACATAAAAAGTGGAGGCCACCCAGACCATACATCTCTATACCGATAAGTGCCCGTGAGTGTCCAAGTGCAGAGAGTGACAGAAGTGTGTGACAGAAGTGTGACAGAAAGCGAGAGGTTACCAATTAAAAAACTTGGAAAGGGTTTCCCAAGAAGAAGTATTCTAGGGGCACTTTTAAAAATTGGGCTTGTTTTACACGGGTTTTTGTGAACCGTTTTCGGATTCCCCAAAAAGGGTCTAACAATTGCAGTGTGATTAAAAATTGAGTTAATGGCAAAAGCGCATCGCTGTTCCCCGGGAGAAACAAACGTGCGCTTTTGAGAGCTCTCCGCAAATGCCTTTTCGCATCCCCTTTTAAAATTGACGTCAATTCTTATTTCGTTTCAACGCAACTTAAAGCCCTAGGAGATAATGGGAGGGCCCCTTTTTGGGACTTGTCCAAAAAGCGCTTCCCCCACTCCTGGACGTACAGCCCGCGCTTTGCATCCTGAAAGCGGATGCGAAAAACGCACTGGGAGGCTGGGCGGGGGGTCGCTGGGGAGGGTGCGGGGGCCCCGGGAGCGCAGGTGTGCGGCGGGCGGCGGCGGGGCGGGTGGCGGCGGGGGGGCGGGGCGAGCAGGTGTGCGGGGGGCGGGGGCGGAGCAGGTGTTCGGCGGTGACATGGAAAGAAAGGGAGCGGGGCAAGGGGGACGAGACATTTAGGATGAAAGGAAAACCGGGGCAGAGACAAAAACCCTGAGTGAAGGGAGGGGGCAAAAGAGGGGGATGAGATAATGGGAGCCGGGGGGAGAGACGAACATGAGAAGAAAAAGGGAGCCGGGGGAAAAGACGACAAAAGATGAATGGGAGCCGGGGGAGAGCTACATGAGATAATTTGGGGGCCGGGGGAGAGACGAGGGAAAGAGATGAATGGGGGCCCGGGGGAAGACGAGACATGGATGAATGGGGCCGGGGCCCGAGAGAACATGAAAGGAGCCGGGGTAAAACGAGAATGAAAGGGGGCCGGGTTTAGAGACGGAAAACATGAAAGGGGGCCGGGTCAGAGACAGCATAAAGGGAAAACCGGGGGCAGAGACGAGACATGAAAGGGGGGGGGCAGAACGAGAAAATGAAAGGACCGGGGGGAGTTTCGACATGAAAAGGGGCCGGGGCAGAAACGGAAAAGAGAGAGAGATCTGGAAAAAGCATCCGAAAAGCGGAAAGCGTAAAACCAAGTAAAAAAGAAATTAAAAACGGACCCAAAAAAAAGTTTTCCAAATGCGGCGTTTTGCGGATCCGTTTTGGGGGGTTTTTGGGGCTTTTCAAGTCCCAAAAAAGGGGGAAATCCGAAAAAAGGACCCAAAAACCCGCCTTTGTGAACAAGCCCTAATGGGGGGTTATGAGTGGGGCCTGTCGCACGGGGTTTAAAATGTTCCAGAGAACTGATTCCCCATTTTAAAAAATCTTGAAAACGGCAGGGAAAGGTTCGGATGATTGAGGCTTTGTACCCCAAGATTATTGGGCCAGAGCGGGGGGCCCCCGGGTAGGTTGGTAGACAGAGATGGGGAAAGGGGAGGATGTAGAGGATGATTTTTTGTTGTATTCTGCATTTGACGTGGGACCCAGTTGGGAAACTTAAAACGGCTAGAAACAGCCTTTAGAAGACAGCAAACCAGGGGTTTGCGAGAGGGAGACAATAACATAGAGTTTCCACTTTGTTGCCAAAATTTTTGAAAAAGGAAAGCAAAATGAAAGAGGGCGCCAACGACAAAAAATTTCATAGACCCCGCCCCTCCCTTTTGTGTGACACGCCCCCCTTTAAAAAGCCACACCCACTCCACCTAACTACATAATGGCTTTGGGAAGAAAGCCAGGTAGATGCCCTTATAGCCAGTTGTAGCCCCCCATAACCAGGTAGTTCCCCTTACGGGCAGGTAGATGCCCCCTTGTAGCAAGGTAGAGGCCCCCCTTTGTTAGCCAGGTATTTTACCCCCTCTGAAAGCCGGAAAGTTGCCCCCTTTAGTAGCCAGCCAGGTAGTTGCCCCCTTTAGTAGCCAGGTAGGTAGTTCCCCCCCTTTAGTAGCCGGGTTTAGGTAGTTGCCCCCATTGTAGCCAGCCGGGTGGGACCCCCCCTCCCCATTGTAGCCAGGCAGAGCCCCCCATGTAGTTAATAAAAATAAAATAATAAATTCCACTTACCTGCCCAGGCTCCTGCAGCTCCGGCCAGGCCCTCCCCATCTCTTCAGCGACGCAGGGGAAGTGAGAGCAGCCGCGCGTCATTTCCCCTGCGCCGCTGATCTGTATGCACGGCGCGCAGCGGCGCTGGACATACAGGGGGAGGAGGAGAAGGGAGTGGCTAACTCCCCTCCTCCCCGCACAGTGAGACCGTGGAACGGACCGGGGGAAAACGGACCGCGGCGCCAGAGTAGCGCAGCAGCGCCTACTCCGGCGCCGCGGCCATTTAAAGGACCCCGCCGCCTACTGGCGGCGGGAGAAATGCCAGCTCCCCCGGGAGGGCGGGAGGGGACCCCAAATAGCGGGACCCCTCCGCCAAAAACAGGAGAGTTGGCATGTATGAGTTACCATAGTCAAGATGAGAAAGAATAAGAGCAATAATGAGTCTTAGTTGTTTTCACAGTAAGAAAAGGATGACTCCGGAGATCTTCTTGAGGTGCAGGTGACAAGAGTGGGAAAGGGATTGAATATAAGGAGTGAAGAACAGGTCGGAATCTAGTATGACCCCAAGAAAGCGAGTCTGCAGCCTAGAAGTTGTGGTGGTACCACACACAGAGAGAAATAGCAGAATGGGATAACAAGTAGTTCAGTTTTAGTGAGGTTTAGTTTGAAATAGAGAGAGGACATGATGTCAGAGACAGCGGACACTGGTATTTTGTAGCAGGGCAGGAGTGATGTCACAGGAAAAGGTGTATAGTTGAGTATAATCAGCATAGAGATGGTACTGGAAGCCAAGTCTGCTGATGGTTTTTCCAATAGGGGCGAGAGGACCTAGAACTGATCCTTGAGGAATTGCAACAGCAAGAGGAAGAGGTAGAACCGGAAAATGAGACAGTAAAGGAGCATTCAGAAAGGTAGGATGAAAACCAAGAGAGAGTGGTGTCCTGGAGGCCAATGGCGCTGAGCATACTGAGGAGAAGATCGTGATCTACGGTGTCCAGAAGAAGCAACAACGGGTAGTTGCCCTGAGATTTAGCAGTGAGGAGGTCGTTTGAGACTTTAGCTAGAGCAGTTTTTGTATAGTGTAAAGTGCGGAATTCTGATTGTAGAGGGTCGAGAAGAGAGTAAGCAGAGAGATAGTGGATTAGGCGAGAGTAGACCAAGTGCTCTAGGAGTTTAGAGATGAAGGGCAGGTTAGAGACTGGTTGGTAATTAGCAGTGCAGGATGGGTCCACGTGGGCTTATTTCGAGTCATGGGGCTATGATGGCATGTTTAACAGGAGGATGGAAAGACCCCAGAGGAAAGAAAAAGGTTAAAGATTGCGGTTAGGTGAGAGAGGATAGCTGGAGAAATAGACTGGACAAAGTGGGAGGCGATGGGGTCACTAGAGCAGGTAGTGGGGCGAGCAGACAAGAGAAGCATTTACACTTTTTCTATGAGCAGGTTAAGAGCAGAGGAGGCTAGAGGACGTGTTGGAGGGGACAGAGTGGGTATTACTTGGGGATTGAGATATTATGTTCTGCCGGATACCGTAAATTTTCTCTTTGAAGTGAGTGGCCAGGTCTTCACCACAGAGGTCTGTGACTGGGGCCTGAGTTTTAGGCCTGAGGAAGGAATGGAAAGTTGCAGTCGTTTGAGGCTGTTGTGTAGAGTAGAGATGAGGGAGGTGAAATATTCTTGTTTGGTGCACTACAGGGCAGTGTGGAAAGTCCTGAGCATGAATTTGTAATGGAGAAAGTCTACAGGTAGCTATGACTTTCTCCACCGTTGTTCAGCACAGCTAGAACCTCACTACAGAAAGCGAGTCTGAGGTGTGTTCCAAGGCTGCTGACATCTGTCTGTGGTGGTGCAGTATTTGAGTGGTGCTAGTATGTCCAGGGTGGCTGAGAGAGTTTTGTTGAATTGCTTGACAGCCAGGTTGGGACAGGAGAGGAAGGAGATTGGGGTCAGTGAGGACTCTATGGTGTCTATGAATGCAAGAGAGTTGATGGAGCAGAGGTTTCTGAAAGTGTGACAGGCAGGTCTGTCCAGAGAAGGCTGAGAATTAGTGAAGGAGATAAGGTTATGATCAGAGAGCGCATAAGGGGAATTAGAAGACTTAGAAATTGATAAAGAATGACAGAAGACCAGATCAAGAGAGTTTCCATTCTTGTGGGTGGGGAAATCTGTAAATTGCAAGAGGACAAGGGAAGATGTTAGTGAAAGAAACAGTAGTGATGGGCTACATGGAGATGTTGAAATCACCCATGATGAGAGTGGGCATTTCAGTAGAGAGAAAGTAAGGGAGTTATGCAGCCAAATGATCAAAAAACTGTCAAGGAGAGCCAGGGGTCTGTATACAACCGCCCCTCTGAAATAAAATGGCCGGAAGAGTCTGAGGGTGTGGAGCTCAAAGGATGTGAAAGTGAGGGCGGGTGTGGGAGGAATAACCTGGTAGGTGCAGTGTGGAAAAAGAAGTATACCGACTCCTCCATCATGCCTGTTCTCAGGTCTAGGGGTATGGGTGAAGTTTAGGCCACCATAGGTAAGAACAGCAAGGGAAGCGGTGTCTGATTGCTGGGGCCATGTTTATGTGAGAGCTAGGAGGTTGAGGAAGTTAGAGAGGAAAATATTATATCATATATACTCGAGTATAAGCCGAGTTTTTCAGCACAAAAAATGTGCTGAAAAATTCCCCCCTCGGCTTATACTCGAGTCACTGTCGGCACTCGGGTGCTGAGATGGCCCGAGTGTCGACAGGGCCGCGTCAGCTATATGCGACTCCTCAGGGAGCGCATATAACTGAAGGCTGAGTACCTGACAGCATCTGGGTGCTGCGGTGGCCCAGTCTCTGTCAGCGATCTCTTCCCCGTATGCGACTCCTCCGGAGCGCATGCAGGAGAAGAGATACCACTGCGGAGCAGAGAGCGAGCGCTCCCTGCTCCGCAGTGGACTCCGGGCGGCCGCAGACTTCCGGCACAGGCAGCGTGTGTCATCACGCTCCGTGCGCGGCCTGATGACATCACCCGCCTGTGCCGAGGAGAGCGCCCGGGAGACGGAGCAGCGGGGATTGAGGTAAGTGGTTGTTTTTTTGTTTTAAACCCTGCCTATACCTGCCTAGGGGGACCTATACCTGCCTATAGCCTGCCTAGGGGGACCTATACCTGCCTATAGCCTGTCTAGGGGGACCTATACCTGCCTATAGCCTGTCTAGGGGGACCTATACCTGCCTATAATCTGCTTAGGGGGACCTATACCTGCCTATAATCTGCTTAGGGGGACCTATACCTGCCTATAGCCTGCCTAGGGGACCTATACCTGCCTATAGCCTGTCTAGAGGGACCTATACCTGCCTAGTACTGCCTATACCCTGCCTAGGGGGACCTATACCTGCCTATTGCCTGCCTATAGCCTGTCTAGGGGGACCTATACCGGCTTAGTACTGCCTATACCCTGCCTAGGGGGACCTATACCCTGCCTAGGGGGACCTATACCTGCCTGTACCCTGCCTAGGGTGACCTATACCTGCCTGTACCCTGCCTAGGGGGACCTATACCTGCCTGTACCGTGCTTATAACCTGCCTAGGGGGACCTATACCTGCCTAGTACTGCCTATACCCTGCCTAAGGGGACCTATACCTACCTATAGCCTGCCTAGGGGGACCTATACCTGCCTATAGCCTGCCTAGGGGGACCTATACCTGCCTATAGCCTGTCTAGGGGGACCTATACCTGCTTATAGCCTGCCTATGGGGGCAATTACCTGCCTATGGCCTGCCTAGGGGGACCTATACCTGCCTATACCTGCCTATAACGACCTATACCAGCCAATAGCGACCTATACCTGCCTATAGCCTGCCTATTGGGGCAATTACCTGCCTATAGCCAGCTCATAATGACCTATACCTGCCTATGGGGGCAATTACCTTCCTATAGCCTGCCTAGGGGTACATATAGCTGCCTATACCAGCCTATGGGGGACATTAAACTGCCTATACATGCCTATAACTTGCTTATGGGGGACATTAAACTGCCATTACCTCCCTATTTCTGCCCATAGGGGACATTTAGCTGCCTATACCAGCCTATACCTGCCTATGGGGGACATTAAACTGCCTATACCTGCCTATGGGGGGACATTAAACTGCCTATGTAATTTTATTGGTGTCTATTTTTATTTTTAAAATTCACCAGTAGCCTCTGCATTTTCCACCCTAGGCTTATATTCGTCAATAATCGTTCCCGGTTTTTGTGGCAATAGTAGGTGCCTCGGCTTATACGGTAATTAATTTCAATGGGATTAATAATAATTTCTGCAGGTACAATTTGTAATATAATTAATTTCAAGGATATATTTAGTAATTTCAGGGGGTGCGATGTATATCACTATTACTGGCAGGGGGTGCAGTGAATAATCTAATTACTTTCTGGGGGCATGTGTGTAATCTAACTAATTTCAGGGGCACAGTGTATGATATCATTTACTTTGTGGGGGTATAGTACGTAATATAATTCATTTTAGGTGATAAAGTATGTGATAACATTAGTTTCACAGGGAGCAGTGTGATTAGGTATTTTCCACTTTTATTCTCCTCTTCTGTTGGGTAGATAACAGATTTAAGACAGCAGTGATGGTGGGCAAAGAAAGCAAAAGTTGCTACATTGCATGGCACAGTTTTATTCAAAATGTGGATGGACGGGGCAATACTGCATAGGGGGCTATCTGAATTTGCATGCCAAGACTGCTATGTAATCCCTGGCCGACCCTATCTACAGACATAAGCAAATCTCACAAAACATTGTATGTTATTCATTGCCGTTCCTAAAGTAACAAGAATATAAAACAGGACACACAGACCATTATTCCTTTTACTACGTTACAGAATATGTCAAGACTGTGGGAGGGTTAAAGCTAAACTGGAACATGTGACAAGTCAACTGATCTAAGTGCAGTAAACCAATACATTTTATACACACAGTCTGGCTGATAACTCACCTGCAGTAGTATTGGGAGTGGATGGGTGTGACGCTGCCTCCAGTGCTGTACAGATCAGTAGTGAGTGCAGCAATAGTCTGCTGTCCAGTAGAAGAAGAACACTAGGAAGTGGTCATGTGATCTCCCAGACGCTGCCTCCTCCTCTTGAACTCCGGGAACTGTGCTGACGTCATGTCCATATGGGGAGAGGTTGATGAATGTGTGTTAGTTTGTTTATATGCGTGTGTATGATTGCTGTACAATGTATCTGGCTGTTATACTCAGTACCAGCTCTTCAGATGCTTTTGCATGGGGCGAATATGCTGCAGATTCTCCATACTGGTTTGCAGTTACAGCAAAGTGGATGTGATTTTCACTAAACTGATCTACAAACTGCAAAAAAAAAGTGTATAGAATTCAGACCTAAATTGATCTGTGGTGTGGATTTTAACACCCATATTCAAATTTCAATGTGAATGAACCTGTAATATCGCACCTGTTCTGTCCTTCATACCGTGTTTCCCTGAAAATAAGACAGTGTCTCATATTAATTTTTGCTCCTAAAGATGAGGTAAGACTTATTTTTAGGGGATGTTTTTTTTTCTATGAACAATAATTCACATTTATCGTTGAACAAAACATCAACATGTATTAATATTCTGTAGTGATTCCATCACAAACATCAGCATAAGCAGCCAATTCTGAATTGCATAAAAAAAATACACTATGTCTTATTTTCAGGGAAACAGAGCATGTGTAAGTTGACAGACAACTAAACTCTTTTCCAGCAAGCATTGACAAGGAATATTTATGTATTTCAACTTTATTTCATAGGATAGTGTAAAACTGTGGAACATACACTTACTATGATGTAACAAAATGCAAGCATGAAGTATACACAAGACAATGCAGGCATATTTACATGTGCATAAGATACAATACAGGATGGAGAGTGTGCAGACAAATACATGTGAGGGTATATGTGCTATCTTGTCTGCAGCAAACATAGTCTAACTATAAACAGCTATTAGCATAGAATACAGCTGTATACAATGTTTAGCCCTGAATGGCAGTTTAACCATAGTTGCCAACTTTTGAAAGTGAAAAAGCAGGAGACTCTAGTGTGAGGCGCGCGTAGCGCGCCGCGGCAAAAATTTGCATGGCCACGCCCATCTTGTCGGAATGCCACGCCCCTTCAAAAAGCCACACCCACTCCACCTAACTGCATAACGGCTTTGGAAGAAAGCCAGGTAGATGCCCTTATAGCCAGGTAGTAGCCCCCCATAACCAGGTAGTGCCCCTTACAGGCTGGTAGATGCCCCCTTGTAGCCAAGTAGATGCCCCCTCTGTAGCCAGGTAGAGCCAAATTTTGTAGCCAAGTAGATGCCCCCTTTGTTAGCCAGGTAGGTGCCCCCCTTTGTCAGCCAGGTAGGTGCCCCCATTGTTTAGCCAAGTAGTGCCCCCCAATGTTAGCCAGGTAGTGCCCCCTTTGTTGCCAGGTAGTGCCCCCATTGTTGCCAGGTAGTGCCTCCATTGTTGCCAGGTAGTGCCCCCTCTGTTGCCAGGTAGTGCCCCCTTTGTTAGCCAGGTAGTGCCCCATCTGTTAGCCAGGTAGTGCCCCCTTTGTTGCCAGGTAGTGCCCCCTTTGTTGCCAGGTAGTGCCCCTTTTGTTGCCAGGTAGTGCCCCCTCTGTTAGCCAGGTAGTGCACCCCTGTTGCCAGGTGATGCCCCCATTGTTGCCAGGTAGTTGCCCTCTCTGTTAGCCAGGTAGAGCCCCTAAAGCTAATAAAAATAAAATAATAAAATCCACTTACCTTACCAGGCTCCTGCAGCGCGGCCAGCTCCTGCCCGATCTCTTCAGCGGCGCAGGGGGAAGTGAGAGCAGCCGCGCGTCACTCCCCTGCAGCCGCGCGTCACTTCCCCCTGCGCCGCTGAACTGTATGTACGGCGCACACACCGGCGCCGTACATACAGGGAGAGGAGGGAGGAGGGAGCGATCCCTCCTGCCTCCTCCCCGCACAGTGAGACCGCAGGCGGGTGCAGCGGCCGCAGCGGCCGCTTCACCCGCCTGTAGGAGCGGTCCGGCGGCGCAAGAGTAGCGCACCAGAGCTACTCGTGCGCCGCGGTTAATTTAAAGGACCCCCGCCGCCTGCAGGCGGCGGGAGGAATGCCAACTCCCCGGGGAGGGCGGGAGGGGACCCCAAATAGCGGGACCCCCCCGCCAAAAACGGGAGAGTTGGCATGTATGAGTTTAACCTTACCAGCGAGGCTAACTGTAAGTCAATCCAGGAGAGTATGGTGGAACATGTATTCCCTCTACATGTGTCCAGAGAAAATGGCTGCTGATGAAGACTTGATGATGTCAGCAAGGGGTCATGTGACAGGGTTATGGTATCTCTCATGGAACATATTAAACATTACATGTTAGCTAATAGTGTGCACAAGCAGCCACTAGATGGAGCTGTCATAACTGAAACACAGGAACGCAGTATACAAATACAAAGAACATAAGAAACATAGCCAAGGTGTATAGCTGAGGCATAACAGCACCCATAAAAGTCTGTGGAGGACATAATGGGTGACATGTATAAAAAGTGGCAGTGCCTTGACAGTCGTACTTCTCATTGTTAGGATATATTCACATGGCATCTTGTATACGTTTTTGCAATGCTTAAAACGTATTATGTCAAACGCATTCCGTAACGTATCACAAAGTGTGGTACATTTTTGGATGCGTTTTTCTGGACTGCAAAAACATACCCCTGTTGTTTCTATGGGCTTTTCAATGCATAAAATGGATCAAGAATTGACATGTTACTTCTTTGAATGCATCCGTTTTATGCAATGCAAAAAACTTATACAAAATACATATTGTCTAAATGACCCGTGTCCCGCTGGTGAGCGCCGCCACAACCCACATGTTGGGACGTGGGTGCGCTCGCTCCTCTGCTCCGTCCTGGCTTTACTTACCTGTCTGTACTCCAGCCGACATCTTTACCTCCTGTTAAACTTAACAGTGCCAGTGCGTGAGCACCCTAGGGAGCGGGGATGCGTGTATGCCAGCACTGTTAAATTTAATGGGCCAACGCACCTGTGATTTGCTATCATCGGAGGCTGTTCCTATTTAGCCCTGCTTATGTCTGATTCCCTTGCCGGGTCTTTAGTGCTGTTAGCCTACTGAGAAAGCAGTCCCCGAGTCTTGCTAGTATTATCGTGTACCGTACCGTTTGCCTCTGTTCCTCGTCCACAAACCTTTGACGCCTGTCCTGACCTTCCTGCCTGTCCTCGACTATAAGTTGGCCTTACAACTTTGGACCAAGCTACACCTTGGCTGCCTCCGCAAGCAAGTCGCATCAGGGGTAGCGACCTGGCAGGATTCCCGCCATGGCAAGTCCAACCCGCTTTGCAGTAGGCTCTCGTGAATACCGGGACCTACTGAGATTCCACTCCCTGGCATGGCTTATTTTTACCTTCCTCCCAGCAGCTTTGTAATGGGGACTTCAGCCTTCAGGCTGGCACAACAGCTCTTCCTCATGCCATTCTGGTCTTGCCTTGTTGGTTCCGACATGACAGGTCTGTTCTTAGTTGTCCTGGTTCTCCCCATCACTCAAATGTAAAATACTGTACTGTATCAGCACACATACAATTAATACATGTGTGATGCTGGCACTTATAGTTGTGGAACTACAAGTGCCATCATGCCTTACCACACATGCACTCATTGTATGGTTGCTGATTAGTACATATGTTTAATATGTGTTGCTGTGGCATACTGGCACTTGTAGTTCCATGTTTCACAGCAGCTATTATTGTGGAAGTACAAGTGCCAGCATGCCACATGAGAGACAGAAAGGGAGGTGAAATCTTAAAACGGGCACATGCAGCAAAACAAATGTAAAAGGAGTAGTAAACTATCCCTACACTATTCAAAACAAACAAAAAATTACTTACAAATCCACAGTCCCTATCCCGTTCGTAACCCGGGGAATAGCTGTATATTTAAGGGTACATCCACAAAACAAATGTCAAAATAATCATCAGATTCAGAATCCTAAAATCTAGTCGTCCCAAGTATTTTGACTCAGTTTTTAATGTGAATTTTACGCTGTTTTTGTTGCCCCAGATTTACAGTCAGAAAAGAAATCTCATTTAACTCTATGGGGCTTTGGATGTGAATCTGACATAGAAATGTTTGGGACGAGTTTTTTTTTACTTGAAATACGGCACATTATTGAACAGGATCTAATTTTTTATTTTTTTTTTAAAAACCAAATGGTTACAATGGGTTTCAAATCTAGTCTCAAGAAAATCGTGTGTGGTCTACAACTCAAATTTTCAATTGAGGTCTGTGGGTATGGTATCACAGTTGGATCTAGATGGTTTTAAAAATCTGAATCTGCTTGGATTTCCAACTAAAAAACTTTGTCGTGTAAATGGACCCTAAGGGTTGCATATATGAAAACCGCTTAGGTCTAAAACTACTTTGTTGCCCATAACAACCAATCAGAGCGCCCCTTGCATTTCACATAGTGTTGTGGAAAAATGAAAGCGGCACTCTGATTGGTTGCTATAGGCAACAAAGGGAATTTTAGACCTAGGCCGTTTTCATACATGTGGCCCTAAGGCCATGTTCACACGGCTTATAAATGCCGCGGATTTGGTCCCGTAATTGAGCGCACAAATCCGCCGTGAATAGTGGGGGGCGGGGCCGGAGCGCGGTTGGGGGCGGGCCGCTAAAACGGCCCATGACAATGCATTAGTTTACGGCCGTCCGCCCGTAAAAATGTGATTGTCACCTTCTCCCCCCCGGCGGATTCGTCGAGCGGGGAGGACGACGGAATCACTATGTTCTAATAGGCCGCTGGATTCATAATTGTGCCGCGGATTGGCGCCGTACTGAAGCGCAATCCGGCGCGCAGTACGGCGCCAATACGCGGCAGAATAAGCCGTGTGAACGAGGCCTAAGAGTCCAGGGTTGGTCGGCTAAAATACTTTGCAGAAACAGTATGTACTTCTATGTATTTTTACATATACATGCGTAAGGCTTGTTGCATTGCAGAAGATAAACCAGTCAATTACAACACCAGGCCATATTAAAGACCAAATTATCTTTTTGTACTATAATTTCTCTAAAATATAGAAGGCTATAAACTGCAAAGTATAAAACAGAAATTGATCTTTTCAATACATTGACAATAGAATATGCAATTGTGCTAGCTTAGTGTAGTGAAAGCCTTTAGTGCTGCGTTTTTATCACATCAGCACTTTTTAAAGGACTTTTTATTCCCGAAGATTTCTTCTGAACACCAGCAAGGTACACTCTTAGATTACTTGTTTTAATCAGGTTTAGGGTGCGTTCACGCTGCAAAGACCAAATACCAGTCAGATTCAAGTTGTCCCCCTTCGCACCCACATGTTCATGAAAACCAGGCTGAAAAATGAACATGTTCTAAGTTTTTTTGACCGCCAGCTTATTTTCTATTAAAGTCTATGGAGGAGCGTTGCATGTCGATTTTCAGACAGTTTGAAAAACCAACCAAAATACCATACAGTGGGGACAAGCACTTACTGTGGGATACAGAAGAATGTGCAGATAAATTCTCTATTTCCTGTGCAAGCATAAATTTATTTGCAAAGAACTTACGTTATAAAGATTTACCGTTGACACCATACATAGAATTAACAGGGTGAGGGCAAAACCAAAAAAACCACAGCGTTTTTGGCAAAGGGGGCACCATTGTCCTGCGAGTAAAAAATCCCGAGGGATTTTGGAGCCTTTTTGAAATTCCCCGTGTGATTGCCAAAAAACAGCAAAAATCCTAATGAAATTTTGATTTCTAGCACAAAACCCAAAAAAATGTAACGGCAAAACACAGAAAATACATGAAACCGTCATGTGCAACAAGTTAAGGGGAAAAAGGGGGAAATCCATTTTCTACATATTAACATAAAGATATTCTCTGCATATGTACATAAAAAATACAAGTTGAGTCGGGTGGTTTTTTTGTGACATTTTTTTTAAAGGTTTCATTGACCTTTTATTTTGGGAAAAAGGAAAAAAAAACCCATGTATAAAAAAAGCTGATTTTTTGGAGGCCTGCACTTAATGAAGGTTATTATTTCAAATTACATGCATCATAACTCAAAAGGTTTCAAATTGGAACAATGATTAAAATTTGATTTTTTTGACATCTAACTGGAAATCCACTCAATCTCCGTCCTCTGCAGAAGTCATTAATATAGTAAATAACCAATTTCCAAATGAACCGGTCTATTGTTCCCCTTTTCCCTAAAAAAAAAATAAAATTAAGGATCAGTGGTGCCCTTGGACTAACTCCACGTACTTTCATTAGTAATAAACAATTTTGGTCTTTATAAAATCTTTTTGAGTCCTAATGCTCAACTATATTCCTTCGAAAAAAAGATCTAGTCCTTCTTAGGTTTGCCTGTGTGACCTCTCCGCTTAACTCACGCGATTTCTGCCGGCGATATTACATATTGTTGCTGCTTTTAACCGTATGTCTGTAAAGTTCAATATGCCTTATTTTTTTAATTTATTTTAGATACATGACCTGTTGTTCTTTTTATGGTTATATTTTATATTTATGTTTAATGTTGGTTTCGAAAACTTGTGGATCTTTGTCTACCAAATGATTTGTTTTGTCACATTTCAATAAACTTCTTTTTGCTGTTAAAGAAAAAAAAAATTATGTTTTAAATTATATTTATATATTTTCTATTCCAGAAGAACATGTATGCACAAGGTGTTGGAACATGAAGAACTGGTTTTTTTTCAGGGAACACTATACCTCTCCTCTCCTTTACCTCTCAGCTACCATAAGTTGCATATATTCAAGAGTTGATTTAATTTTTGTGTAACAGGGGACTCTGACTGTAAGTATTAAAGATTACTTTGTATCTTTTTCAATTCTTTGATTTTAATTCTTGGCTTCATTTTGTACAGATTTGATAGGAACTGCGATCCCTGGTGAACAGGGGGAAAATTAAGAGAGGGAGCAGGAGCTCACTCCTTCAACATTGCAGCAGTTCCTGAAGAAGCAATAGAGGAATATGAAAAGCTGACCATCTGTCAGGAACACCGTACCTTATCAGCAAGGCCAACAACAGCATCATTATAACCAACAGAAGCAATTTGATGTTCTGCTGAAAAACCCTGGGTTCTAGCATTCATGTGGACATGTACCACTTACTTAGACATTGTTAAAGACCATGTGCATCTCCTCTTGCAACAGTATTTCCTAATGGCAGTGTCCTTAGGATAATTCACTTTGCCACACTGTAAAAATTGTTTGTGAGTGATTTGAAGAACATAACAAAACGTTCAAGGTGAATCAAGGCCAACTCACTTTTCTGACCAAAATCCTTGAAGACCTTAACTCTTTTGCTGAGGGTTACATTATTCTCTGTAAAGATTTAAACCTCACTTTGAACCAGACAGTGGACAGCTTCTCAGGTTGCTCTATGCTTCCTCATTGTAAGTGTCACAATCTGCAAGTTATCATGCCTCTACCCAACCTGCAACATGCCCTTTGACACTGGTGGCTAGAGTGCTGCAGCTACTCTGTGTTTTCCGTACCTTCCAGCATGGCACTGGTTAACACTTGCTTCTCAGCACTCTCACAGATGTCGCCCATTATCTTGTCTGGTAGAGCTATAAAGCCTAGCTACTTACTGTAGTCTGATCCTGGTATTCTAATGTGCAATCTAAGGTCAATTGCACTCTGTCTCATGCCCTCCATGTTCCTGACTCCGTGTTCCAGTGATTATGTATTCCTGCTTTCCGATTACCCTAGTTCTTTGTTTATTTCCTGCCTGGATCTGACTTCTGCTGTGCCTCCTGTCTGCTGTGCCTCCATTGTTCTTGTGTTCTGCCTGCTGCTACAAGCCTGCTCTCCTTCTGTTGTTCCTGGTATCCTTTCTGCTGATTCAAGCCTGCTGTTCTTCTGTTGTTCCTGGTATCCTCTCTGCTGATGTGAGTCTGCTGAGGTCTGTAGTCTACAAGTCTCCTGCTGTATGGTATCCTGTCATTGTCTCCTTGTGCCTTCATTCCATACTGAGTCTGCTGGTACCTGTAGTCCACAAATCTTCTATTGTCTGGTATCTGATCCTGGTCTCCTGGTGTCTGCATCCCATTCTGAGTCTGCCAGTACCTGTAGTCCACAAATCTCCTGGTGTCTGGTGTCCCGTCCTGATTCTGCTGGTACCTGTAATCCACAAGTCTTCTGTTTGTCTGGACTCTGTTGTCCCTCACATCCCTAAGCCCCGGCTAGAAAGGTAACTGTCATTCACAGTGCCAAATGTTCAACAACACAGCGTACTAGCGTTATAGGCAAATTATTTTGATTATTTATTAAACTTCACAAACGTGACATATACATTTCAATGATACTTGCGATTCACTGTATAGTCCGTATTACAACGCTTCTGTAGGCATAAAATGATCATAACGTCCGTTTCTCACGTCTCGTGTAACCAGAGATAGCAACCAGACAGGCGGCTGGTCGTACAGGTGTGCGACGTTTCGAGGCAACGATCTGCCTCTTTCTCAAGCACGCCCATTGTCGTATTCCTTGTGTTTAAGTACCTAATACACTATCTTAACCCTTTCATTACTATTAAATATAGCTTACAAAATTATTCTAAATATACCTTACAAAAACATTTTTAAATATACCTTACAGAAATATTCTAAAATTTAACTGTTCATTCATATCTTTGGGAGCTAAGGTATGCATATCATATATGCATTTAGCCTCTTTCTTCAAGAGGCATGTTTTCAAATCATCCTGCTGCTGTATCTTAACCTGCTCTAAAACACTCCAGCGTAAATCCACTACATTGAGTTTATGATCTAAAAGATGTTGCGCCACTGTGGTTTCTCCAAATTTGTTTTTATTATCTTCCTGTGGCCGTCCTACACTACACTACCATTTGGCGTGGGGGTGAAGAGAAGCCCTGGTGCATGGCGTGAATTGAAATCGGCTCGTTTTAAAGGGGTTTTGCCACGAAGTGAGTTCCTTACCTCCTTATCAGATCAGGGGAGATTATAAACAAATCATGCTGAGTCATGAACCCAGCAGGGGTGAGAGGGACTGGGTGAGCAGAGAGTGAGGAAGAAGGGAGTGTCTCAAAAGTTTACTCAAATACTTACATTACAACAGTGGATTCTTTATACAGCAGACAGACTCATACACTGCACTTTCTCCACAGTCCCTTAAAAGCTCATTCATTTTCCCTGTCATCAGATAAGAAGTGCAAACACCCAGATCAGCTCCTGTCAGCTCCTCTGGTCGTGTCTAATGTAAACTTTCAGGTAACTAAGGGGGGCTGAGAAATGCTGTAGTGCTCCCAGACTTCACTTTTTGTAATCACATATATTTAGAAAAGTGATTAAATACCCATTTTGGAGGATCCCACGTCAACATTACATTGTGGCAAAACCCCTTTAACCTACCAGTTTATGTTGTTGTATAACTGTTATCCACAGTCCCAAGGATCCACTACCTCCAAAGACGTTTCAAAGTTTGTTTATGTATTTATTCTGACCATCTTGCAAATAAACTCTTTTGAAATGTGAAACTTAACAAAATGAAAAAAACTACTGCACTCTATGCAGTTTGGCAATTGTCCCACCCTACAGATTACTCCTTTTACTCCCATCCCCACAATAACTAGAGTTGAATAGTCTATATTTTGTTTCTGTATGCATTACTACCTTGCCTTTCTCGTTCCTCTATAGGGAACATTCTATACTCAGACCAAGCACCAGTATATTGTGATTTGTCCTTGACTAATACTACTTGCTCCACTTTTATAAGATGCTTTGATTAACCCCTTACTGGTATTTGACGTACCCATACATCATGGTCGAAAAGGGGTTGAAAACCTATCCCTAATGATTTATCTAACATCAGGTAATTACTCCATCGCATCTGAACAAAAAAACCAAAAAATGGAGTGCGTATGATAATTGTGTGCAATATAAAATTTAACTTTTACTTCACAATTTAAAATGATATGCGGCTGAGCATTAGATACATGAATCAAAAACACTCATAAGTGCCAATGACAAAATGGCGCACCAATAACTACTAAACTCTTGACGAGTCACTGGGAGTCTCCACGCCAGTGTAAATTGCTAGAGCACTCGCCCCGACAAGGGCGACCCCACTCTGGTATGGAGACTTACCCTGTGGACTCCAATCTTACCCTTACGTGGTAATCATATAATGTCCCAACATGTTTCGACCCACCACAGTCTCTTCAGGGAACCAATGGAGTGATGTATATAATCTATAAATGGAATTAAATAGTTCAAAATAGAGGGTATAAGCAGGTGAAATTACCCCCATTTTATACTGACCCATATTGGATATATCTAAGATGACCAATCCATATAGTACAGATTAATGCATATCAAAATGTTACTGGGGTGCATGCAGCCATATCATGGATACATGGAACATAAGTGATATTTATAATATAAAATGTCCAATCACTTCCCATCATACGGAAAAAATACAAACCCCACAGCAACACAGATACACATTATCAGAAAAATCGGTACTTACCAACAAGAAGTCTGTAGATTACTATTAATGCAGGTCATGGAGCGTATGGCTCATATAGACACACGGAAGGGCTATGGTGTGCCCGCCGTTTGTTTGAATGCACAAGCAGCCTTAAATGTGACGGGAACCGGATGTACTGTAGCTGTCACCGTGGTAACCCGGTCACATGTTTGCTCCGTCCTCCGTCACTTCCGCCATCAGGGCGCGAAGTCCGAGCAGTGACTTCCGCCCTGAATGCTGGTATATGTGACGCGCGCTATATCGCGCACAGCGTCACTTCCGCCCACACTTGCCGAATGCCAAGCAGCAACTTCCGTCCACCATATAATGGAGAGAACGGCAAGTGAATTGGTTCTGGCGCAGTGCTTTAATATACAATGTGCACAAGACCAATGACCATTTAAATGGGTCACGATAACAATCTCAACTCGCAGCCCCAATGGGCAAAAACTAAATGTAAAAATAGATCTTGTTTGGCATCCTCCTGATAGTAATCAGGATGGACCAGATATGACACAGATAGTATGTATATAACACAATAGTATGCAGTGATATACAATGACACCATTAAAGTAAAAATCCAAAGTACATATGTTAATTAGTACAGAGGAATAACAGAAGAGGAAAAATGGAAGCATACTTGACTCAATTGTATATATATGCAGTTGCCTAATAAAGCTGTGGAAATTCAAAAACATAGTATCCATATGGGCATAGCAAAGCCCCAAATATGCCTACCACGTTCATAAATAGCAACTAAAATTTAGCTGTTCATTGAGTCCCTGTGGATGTGTAGTTCCTAGAGTGTAAATCCAGAAGGTTTCACGTCTAAGGAGATCCATATCAAAGTTACCCTTCTTTTCATTGGGTGCAAGAAGATCAATTCCCATGATTTTGAGATCCTTAAAAATTCCTCCATGTTGACTCCAGATATGTTTGGATACTGGAGTGTCTCTTTTGTTACGAATATCGCATAGATGTTCACCTATTCTCCTTCTAAATTCCCGGGTGGTCTTTCCCACATATTCCAGTCCGCATGGACATCGAATGCGGTAGATCACTCCTTTTGAACGACAATTTCTGAAATGTTTAATCACAAATGACTGTCCAGTTTTTGTGCTGCTGAAGGTTTTCCCAGTTTCTAGATGTGGACAGCCTATACAGCCGCAAACTGACGTATGGATACATCATGAGGATCATGCAAGCTCACAAGCAGAGCTCACGCATTCGCAGCTGGACCCATACTGTATTGTCCACGGCCGGAGGACGATTAATTCCTTAACTGTCATGATCAATCACAATCATGGCAGCTAAGGTAAAGACAGAGGGAGGAGATTCCCTCTGTCCCTTTCAGCACTGCCGTGATATAATCATGGCTGCTGATGGCTTCCCTAGCAGCCTGGAAGCCTAACAGTATGACCTATTAAAGTGGGAGAGAAAAGACCTGAAACTGAACATGCTCCCTCTTATTTTTTTTCTTTTTGCTAAGGTATATATTGGCCCAAGGGAAACCAAGAGTAGCACACACCATATTATCTGGGAGGAAAATTAATGCCTGCTTCTTCCAGAAATGAAGGCTCATTATTTTGCATCAAGGCTGGTATTATTTTAATCAGGCTGGTACTAACTAATGGATACTGCTGAAATCCAACTTGCCCAATGTTGGTTTCACCTTGGTTCTCCTCCACAATGCTTCCTACATCTAAACTCATGACTATGCATGTGGTGGCCTTCCACTAATATCCTGAATTGTTGGTCCTTACCTCTACGAAATTAAACTGTTGACCCCAGGTGTCCCACTATGTTGGTTTTACCAACAACTATTGCTCGAATCCTTTCATTACCTCCTCGTACCCTTTAAGAGTTTTATTACCTGCTCATGTTGGTGAAACAGCAGGGGGAACTTGTGGCAAAGACATGTCATCCCATCCAAGAGATACTATGTTATCTCCAACTTCAGAGTTATTACAACAAAACTCCCATGAATTTACATAGATTTCCTACCCCTTTTCAGAAATGGTGCCTAAAAAATGAACATAAAGACCATCTCATTTTTAACTTTATTTCTTGATAGCTGAAATGCCAGAAGATGCTAAGAGCATTGTTCCAGGGGGATGGGAATGAGAGTTTGGTTGTACCATCCCTGCAGATGAATGGGCCAAATCCTACTACTTGCCTTACAAATCATCTATATCCACCAAGGTCCAGGAACTTAATTATTAGACATTGGTCAGCTGATCCTTGGGACGCACATACAGTTGAAAAATGACCGTACATGTGTGGAACCCCGGGCCCACTGGAGAATCCTCTGGTCTTCCGATTGGCCAGTCTGACACTGGCCGAGTAAGTGTACAGCCTATTCATTCAAACTGTATGTGACTGAATGAGATAACTGGCAAGAATCCTTTAGTGTGTGGTGGATTTTTATATTTATTGATTGACGACCTTATGGTCTACTCCACCTTGCGCCCATTTGCTTTACTTCTTTGGTGTGCAGAACCATTTATTTACACTGAATGAGATAACTGAGCACTGTACAGCTCTCGACTACTGTACTGTACTGCACTGCACTCAATACTGCATGGAGACCCTCCTTTACTTTTCACTTCTTTCACGTACTTATAGAACAGTCCTATACTATAATATATCCTTTACAATATATTTGGGAAAGCTTATCAAGCCTAGTTCCAAGGAAAAGTGAAACAGCTGTTTTTAGCAACCAAAAGAAGGAATGAAAGTAGCAACCTAAGGACCTCTGATGAGCGAGAGTACAAAACAATAGCAATCCTTTTCCTGTATAAACCACATTCTTTCTTTCTTGCAGATTTTTTAACTGCTTTATTTCATACTGATGAAACTTAGACCTGAGCTTGAGACCACTACTATGGTTTAGTCATTATTAAGCTCCCCATAACAAAATTATGAAAATGGACATGTTAGGGTTTACATTTTCTTGTATAATAAAAGTTATAGGGGTTGTCTTGTCACACATATTGACAGTGTCAGACTGGAGGGTCTGGGGCTCACAGGGGAGTTGATCTTGGGGGGGCCCACTCTACTGTACATGAAAATATTACCAGCCTCTCGGACATAAACGCGCCTATTTTACCACATAATACAGGGTGCAAAACAGAGCTGTATTGTGTAGTACAATATCAAGTTAGTCACACATATGTCAGTCTAACATATCATAGACACGTGGCTAAGTAGCTCCATCCATATCCCCCACCACCAGCCCACATACAATATCCCCTCCACGTTTCCCTTGGTCACGCACCTCGCCACCTTCTAAAATACACACCAGCAAGAAAGTAGAAGTATAACTCCTATCACAGGGTCAGGTGTTCCCTCACTTTTACAATCAGGGATTTGTGTACGCTGCCAATATAACCTACAACACCGCCATATAGAGACCACACAGGGGGTCGGGACACCAGCTCAGGTATTAAACCTACAACACATCCATATAGAGACCCCTAGAGGTCAGACACCAGGCTAGGTATAACCTAAAACAACAACCCAATAGACACCAAATAGAGGTCAGACACCAGCTCAGGTATAACCCACAACACCCCCATTTTAGACACCACAATAGAGGTCGGGAAACCAAGCTCAGTTATAACCCTACAACAACATCATAATAAGGTCCACATAGGGGTCAGACACCGTCAGGTATAACCTACAACACCGCCATCTAGAGACCACATTAGAGGTCAGACACCGCTCAGGTCACCATCACATTACAATATAAAAAAATAACCCTGAAATTCAGGGGGGAATCACCGGAGACGTCCTATTGGATGAGTCGTTCTCTTCTCTAAAGAGTTGTTCTTATTCCTTTTTTTCTGCATCCGTTCCACACCGCCATGATGTATTGTCCGGCCCACAACTCATCCCTGCAGAAATTACACACAAATATGTTAGAATCCCCAATTTTCCAGCATCTCTTTATTATTCCCCTTGTAAAAAGCTTCCCAGGGGTGGGGAGAGCGGGTACAAGTCATAATTTAGAGGCCTAAGTATCCTAGGGGGCTGGAAGGTGGGGAGAGGACTAAAACCCCCCGGAGTTAATACTTACAACTATGGGCTGCTGCCCTTCTCAAATTTTATTACCAGGTAGGTAGGCAAGGACCCTAGGTAGGTAGGGATATGGGCAAGGTCCCAGGTAACTAGATAGGCCCTTTTTTGGTAGGTAGACCCTCACTGGATATGTTGGTAGGGCCCGCCCCAGGCAGGGTTGGTGGGTATCTAGCCACAGGTGGGTAGATAAATAGCCCCCAGGTAGATAAGCAAGCCCCAGTTAGGAAAGTTGACAGGCTACAGTTAGGTTGGTGGACCCCAGTTAGGTAGGCTGTAGGTAGGTGTTGGCGAGTCCCAATTAGTTAGGCTGTAGGTAGGTGTTGGTGAGTCCCAATTAGTTAGGCTGTAGGTTGGTGGTGGCCCCCAGTTAGGTAAGCTGTAGGTAGTTTGGATCCCCTTTAAAGAGGCTGCAAGCAGTTAGGGACCCCCTTTAGGTAGTACACAGGCAGTTATACTACCTAAACTGCCTTGTTTTCACTGCATTAACAGCAGTCACAGAGATGCTTTACAGCAGCTTTAGGTACTATACAAGCAGTTAGAGGTCTCCTTTAGGTAGTATACAGGCAGTTAGGGGGTCTCTTTTAGGAAGAATACAGGCAGTTAGGGCCCCTTTAGGTAGTATACAGGTAGTTAGGGGCCTCCTTTAACTTATGTGGAGGTAGTCAGGGTCCCTTTAGTATTTAGGTAGCCAGGGCCCCCTGTAGGTAGCCAGGGCCCCCCTTTAATTAGCCAGGGCCTCCTTTGTATAAGCCAGGGCCCCCCTTTGTATTAGCCTTGGCCCCCTTTTATATTAGCCAGTGACCCGTTTTAATTAGCCGGGGCCCCCCTTTTATTAGCCATGGCCACCTTTTAATTAGCCAGGGCCCCCTTGAGTTAGCCAGGGCCCCCTTTTTATCCAGGGCCCCCTTGAGGTAGCCAGGGTCCCCCTTTCATTAGTCAGGGCCCCCTTTGTAGCCAGGCCCCCTTTCATTAGTCAGGGCCCCCTTGTAGCCAGGGTCCCCCTTTCATTAGTCAGGGCCCCTTTTGTAGCCAGGGCCCCCCTTGAGGTAGCCAGGGCCCCACTTCATTAGTCAGGGCCCCCTTTCATTAGTGCGGGCCCCGTTATTAGCCAGGGCCCCCCTTTCATTAGTCAGGGCCCCCTTGAGTTTGCCAGGGCCCCCCTTTTATTAGTCAGGGCCCCCTTTGTAGTCAGGGCCCCCTTGAGGTAGCCAGGGCCCCCTTTCATTAGTCAGGGCCCCCTTTGTAGCCAGGGCCCCCTTGAGTTAGCCAGGGCCCCCCTTTGTAGCCAGGGCCCCCTTGAGTTAGCCAGGGCCCCGCTTACCTTAGTCAGGGCCCCCTTGAGTTAGCCAGGGCCCCATTTCATTAGTCAGGGCCCCCTCGAGTTAGCCAGGGCCCCCTTTGTAGCCAGGGCCCCCTTGAGTTAGCCAGGGCCCCTGTAGGTAGATTAAAAACAAAAAAAAAATAAAACAACAAACATCCACTTACCTGGCTCCGGCTCCCGCTCTGGCCGCTGCGAGCCTTCAGCCTGCCAGGGAGATCAGCGGAGCGCAGCGCTAGTGGCGCTGTGCTCCGCTGACACCGCGCAGCCCCGGCAGTCGGGGACATTAGTCCCCGGCTACCGGGCCGGTCTCTGGGCGCTCATTCAGTGACCGGATGCGCGGCCGGGCCCCGGGGAGCGAAGGCACTGCCTCCGGGGCCCACAGCGGCTCGGGGCCTACCAGGGGATTCACCGATCCCCCGGCGGCCCAGTCCGAGCCTGCATATTGATATCATACCGATAGGATATATCATCAGTATAAGATAAGTGTGAGTCCCACCTCTGTGACTCGCACCAATCTTGAAAACTGCTCTTAAACTGCTCCAGTCATCGATATTATTATTATTATTTATTATTATTATTATTTATTTTAAAGCGCCATTGATTCCAGGGCGCTGTACATTCGAGGGGGTTACATACATAACATAAGTCAAACGAGTACAGTGATAAGGGATAATGACAATTGGCACGACAGAGGGACAGAGGACCCTACCCGCGAGGGCTTACAATCTACAAGGAGGGGGAAAGAGACAGGAGGTGAGGGGCAGACATGTCTGTGGAGGAAGTAGTGACAAGTTTAGTGAAGGTTATAGGCAAGCCTGAAGAAATGGGTTTTCAGGTTGCTTTTGAAGCTGGTGAAAGTGGAGGAGAGTCTGATGTGTTGGGGCAGTGAGTTCCAGAGTGTGGGTGAAGCACGGGAGAAGTCTTGGAGACGGTTGTGTGAGGAGCTGATAAGGGGAGAGCAGAGGAGAAGGTCCTGTGAGGAGCGGAGAGTGGTGAGGGGAGATATTTGGAAATTAGGGCAGAGATGTATGGAGGGGAGAGGTCATGGAGAGCCTTGTAGGTCATGGTTAGTAGCTTGAAATGAATTCGCTGGGCAATGGGAAGCCAGTGAAGGGATTGGCAGAGGGGAGAGGCAGAGGAGTAGCGAGGAGAGAGGTGGATAAGACGGGCAGCAGAGTTAAGGATGGATTGGAGGGGAGCGAGGGTGCCAGCTGGGAGGCCACTGAGAAGGATGTTGCAGTAGTCTAGGCGGGAGATGACAAGGGCATGGACCAGCATTTTTGTAGTGTCATAGCCAAGGAATGAGCGGGGATGCGAGAGATGTTTTCAGGTGGAGGCGGCAGGCAGAGGTGAGGGTTTGGATTTGTGGTTTGAAAGATAAAGCAGAGTTCTAGGATTACCCCAAGACAGGACTTGTGGGACCGGTGAAAGTGTAGAGCCGTTGACTGTAATAGAGAGATCAGGGGCAGGGGTAGAGTTGGATGGTGGAAAGATGATGAGTTCTGTTTTTTCCACATTTAGTTTTAGGAGACGTGAGGAGAAGAAGGAGGAAATGGAGGACAGACAGTCAGGGATCCGGGAGAGTAGAGAAGTGACATCTGGGCCAGAGATGTAGAGTTGGGTATCATCAGCATACAGGTGGTAATGAACGCCATGTGAGGCTATGAGCTGAACCGAGGCCAAGGGTTTTTAGATAGAAAGAGTAGTGGACCCAGGACTGACCCTTGGGGGACACCAACAGAGAGTGGCTGGGGGGAGGAGGTGGAGCAAGAATGAGAGACGCTGAAAGTCCGATCAGTGAGGTACGAGGAGATCCAGAAAAGAGCCAGGTCCATGATGCCGAGGGAGGAGAGGATTTGTAGCAGGAGGGAATGGTCGACAGTGTCAAAGGCAGAGGACAGGTCTAAGAGGAGGAGCACAGAGTAGTGGCATGAGGCTTTAGCAGTTACTAGATCATTAGTGACTTTGGTTAGGGCAGTTTCGGTAGAGTGGTGGGGTCGAAAACCAGATTGTAGTGGGTCAAGAAGAGAGTTGGAGGAGAGGTGGGAGGACAGCTGAAGATAGACGTGCTGCTCGAGGAGTTTGGAAGCAAACGGGAGCAGTGAGATGGGGCGATAGTTGGACAGAGAAGAGGGGTCAAGGGTTGTTTTTTTTAGGATTGGAGTGATAGTAGCATGTTTAAAGGCAGAAGGGAAGATGCCAGAGGTTATTGATAGGTATGCCAAGAATGTTTATTAAAAGGTAACCGCTTTAAAGGTGTGCATATGCATACAGTTGCAAATGTTTGCAGCCCTTTTCACAGTACAAATGGCCATATGGCCAAATATGATGGGAACTCACCCTTAGGGCTTGTTGGTTTTTCAGACGGTTTGTAAAACCGCAAACCATCTGAAAAACTCATGAGCAACACTCCCCCCTAGACTTCTATGGAAATTCCATGCAGCAGTCCCCACTGCATGGATTTTCCGCTGGACGTTTTTTTAGACCGCCGGTGATCCGAAAAACTTAGAACATGTTCATTCTTCCGTGGGTGCGAAGGCAAACTGCGGACAAAAACCGTCCCCTTGCATGACAAAAAAAGACCAAATCGGCATTTCCAACCGGTATTTGGTCTTACCGTGTAAACGCACCCTTACTGTGCTTTAGATTTCCTTATGCTAAAGTGTGTTTTTATCAGTACAATGCTATTAAGTTTTTTTTTTTTATCTCTGAATATTAACCTGTCAGTTAAATATTATTACTAATACCTGGCCCACAGAGACTGTAGATGAGCTCACTTACTTGGCTGTACTTGGACAGTCCATAGATTTGATCAGAGACAGCCAAATATGCACTACCACCACCACATTCGCTGTGGACACTACACAAATGAGGATGTGGGGCTAAGGGGACCATTGTTTTCAAGATGAGTACAGGTTCCAGAGGTGGTGCCCTTATTTAACAGGCATTCACAACACATCTTGCTGATATGCCAAGCTGCCAATACCCCTTTAAGTCATGTTTATCAAGGCCACAGCACCATGTACCATAATATTATATTACATACCATTATGGTATAGCACTAACATGGTAAGGGCACATGAGCTATACTTGTACTATTACTTGCAGATGCCGGCTGCATTTAAAAGAAGACAACCTTGGGAGAGAAAAAACGAAGATCTTGGTTGTTTAACCCTTTAGAGCAGAATAATTGTCGCTTTTATTTTTTTATCTTTAAAATAAATTAAAATCAAAATACTAAATTAATAGCGACGTTTATTGATAAGATCTCCACATCAGTACCCAACAGGATTGAGATGCTGAACAGAAAAGAGATGTTCTGGATTTATGCCATACAAACTCTGTCTCCATGTGGTTTGAATGAAGCGACTGAGGTGAATAAATACTGAAAATTAAAATCAATATAAATTAAAATAAAATTAGAATTAAACCTCGAAGTATTACCTAGATCATAAAGATATTACTTTGATTAACTTCCAATCAGTAATATTTTATCTGTCTCTTCTCTACAAACAATAGGAATGACCACCTAACAAGGAAATCGATCGTCCTTGTCCCAGTCGGTCTTGTGCTTATAAAAGTAGAATAAAAATGTACTCTTAGGACCAACGTCAATATAAAAGTGTAATTGTTCCAATTATGATAGTTTAAAATATTCCTTTTAGCAAACAGTGGAAAAATAATAGAATACAAAACTGAACCCTTATGTTCAAACGATGTATTGCGGCATGTTTTAAATCTATTCCATGTAAGAAGTTTTAATCACGTGATTTTAGGAGATATAAAGGAAGTCACGTGTAGCATATGTTTACACCAAGACTAAGAGAGTTGTATCTCGAAACGCGTCAGTGTGTCTGTGTCACAGACGCTCCTGCAACCACTGTCCTGGGCCGCAGGCGCGCCCGTGCTCCTGCTTCCAGCGGAGCCCCGTCCCGCACGTCGGGTTCGGGGTCCGCCCGTGTTGCTATCCCCTCCGGCATTCACTTACCCGGCCGCGCTCCTGCTCTGTCTGACTCCGGTCCCTGGCGCGTAGCTCTGCCCCTAGCGGCGCGCGCGCGCCGGCAATTTGAATTTAAAGGGGCAGTGCGCCGGTAATTGGTTCATTGCCAGGCACTGCTCCTATTTAATCCGGCCACTTCCTGCCGGCCCTTGCCGGATCCTTGGTGTATATTCCCATGGTGAAAGTGTTCCAGAGCGTTCCTGTCTTGCCTTACCGTGTACCGACTCTCTGCTTCGTTTACCGTCTACGAACCTTGCCGCCTGCCCTGACCTCACTGGTTGTCTACCGATCTACGAACCAGAGCCGCCTGTCCTGACCTCCTGCCTGTCCGCGACCACGAGCCTGCCTGCCTGCCGTTCCTGTACCTCGTACCCTTGGCCGCCACCGCAGGCAAGCCCCGCCAGTGGTAGTGACCTGGTGGACACCCGCCGCAGCAAGACCATCCCGCTTTGCGGCGGGCTCTGGTGAATACCGGGTCCCACTTAGATTCCACTCCCTGGTGTGGGCTTACGCCATCGCCTGCGGTGGTCCAGAGGATCCACCTCCAGACCGTTACAGTCTGCCTATTGACATGCTCATGCTCATTTGAAATTTTAATGGATCTTCAATAAAGCTGTTATTTTTATATTGTATTCAAAATTTTGGGCATATGTTTTAGTTGCTAGATTTTTTTGCATTTTTCTGGATGTCCGGTTTATGGAGGAAAAAGGGCTTCACAATCCTCTAATCCCTGCAACTACTGACCATTTTACACAGGTGAGCTGAAGATTTTCCTCTGTGTGTTTGATGTATTGCGGCATGTACAGTACTCCTGAGGCGCGGGGGTGCCGCCAGTCCCATAGACATGCATTACTTTCGGTGCGAATAAATGACATGTCACTTATTTCCCCGCACGTACAATAAAATCGTATTGTACGCGCGGGGGGAGGAGGTGTAATCCATAGTTCTCTAAGAGATCTATGGATTACCCTAATTACGGCGCGCATCTCGCTGCGTATAAAGCGCAAATACGCAGCGAATTGCACAACGCAATTACGCCGTGTGAACATACCCTAAAGTGTACTGTACGCACCGCAATACATCGTGTGAACATACCTTTAGAGTGATAGCTTAAAAAACTTTAGTTAGTGGAACTACAGCACCACCTTGTGATCATCATTGGTCACTGCATATTTAATACATTTTTTTTCAATATCCATTTTCTGAGTGTGCTATCACACATACATGTATACTTTTTATAATACCTTTTATAATGAGTTTTATTTTTTAAATGTTTAGTACTATTGGATTATAATTTTATATTTGTTTGTTTATCTTTTCTGTCTTTTTGTGTATAATCTATTTTGTTCTTAATTGTCTAATTAGGCAAATATGTGGGTAATTAAGGGAAATGTGTCATCAAATAATGAGTTGTTGTTTAAGTCCCATTTTTATGTTAAACACATTTTTTAGGAATTTTTGGTTGTTTTTTTAATTTTTCATATCACTTTCAATATTTTTTAATAATTCTTAAGTCTTGTAGTTTTCACTTTGGCCACTATGCCTTGTTATCACTGCTTTAACAGCAGTCACAGAGATGCTTTACAGCAGCTTCATGCACATGGGAGACTTAAGACTGACTCAGTCCCATTCACTCCTATAGGAGAGTTTTCTAGTCATGCTCTGTGACCTGGGAAGAAATTAATGTGCAGGGAGGTGAAAGGGTGAACTGTGACTATCTCCTCTTGCGATTGGTGGAACCTGTGTTATCTATTCACACTGGTGTCTCCTTTCAGTTTGACCCTCTTTGTGCTGATAATGAGCAGACAACTGAGAATCTTTCTGTACAGAACAGGAAGTGTCAGACATTTATTAGGCCTAGTGACCAAAGTGAAAACTGCAGGACTTAAGAATTATTCAAAAATATTGAAAGTGATATGGAAAATTAAAAAATATATATATCCAAAAATTATTTTAAAAAATGTGTTGAACATAAAAATGTGAGTTAAACAATTAAGTCATTTTTGATTAAACATTCCCTTTAAGCCCCCTTGGTCTCAATACGTCAGTATGTGTCATGACGAACTTAAAGAAGTCTTTCAGATGATACGCGTAGCTCTCGAATAAATACCTTTTATTTAATAATTGAAGGTTTGCACCATATATTTCCATCGCACCTGTCCAACTGATTTGCCTCAGTGAACGTGAGTTTGGTTCCATATTAGAACCTGCTCATTTCGGATATTTCGCCTACTAGGAAGAGAGACCCACCCCTGGATTTGAAGCTGTAATAGAGAAAGAAGCTGTAAGAGAGAGAAGACTCAAGGTGCCTGTGAATGCCTGTAGTGAGAAAACCTCTTTTAAGTAAAGTGGTTTTACATTGTGTCAGTGTTGTGTTGTGCGCGGTGTTAGTAATGAAACATCTAACAGACTCCTCACTGTTAACCCCTTCCTGACGGACGGTCATAATAATATGGTTCTACATTTTTTTCCTCCTTACCTTCTGAAAGCCATAACTTTTTTATTTTTCCACTGACAGACGCATGAGGGCTCTTATTTTGTGGGAAAGGATGTACTTTCTAATGGTGTTATTCATATTACCATAGAATATACTGGGGAACGGCAAAAAAATTCTAAGTGGGGCAAAATGTGAAAGAAAACTTACTTGAGCCATGCTTGCCAGAGATTTTTTTTTTTACACCGTTCATTTTTAAGTAAAAATTATGTGTTATCTGTATTTTACAGGTTGATACGCATCTGGCAATATCAAACATGTAGGGTTTCCCTTATGTTTTGGTACCGTAAAAAAATTCCAAGCACTTTTTTAAATTTGCGCGGCGGTGCCATTTTTTGCGACCAATAACTTTTTTTGTACTAACACCTACTGACCTGAGTGACGGTGCATTTTTGCGGGCTAAAGTGTACTTTTTATTGCTAGCAGTTTGACTTTTTTGATCACTTTGATCACTTAATGCATTGTATATACAATGCACTAGGGTGTACCAAGATGGCAATTTCCCCACTTCCTGCCTGGGGCCGGAAGTGGGGCAATCGAAAACATGGCAGCGATGGAAACCTTCACAAGGCTTCCAGCTGCTATGTTCAGTGATCGGCTCCCCGCAATTTCACTGTGGGGGCTCCGATCGCAATGAGGCATCTAAAAGGTTAAACAGCGCGGGCAGCGTCACCCCCCTGTGCTGTAACCATCCTATGTCGATAAGGGGTTAATATCGTGGGTGCTTGTCAGCCAAGGGTTTTTATTGTCACCACAAGGATGACACTGATCCTCTCTCACTATTGCCTCAGTCTAGTTTTGATCGAACTGTTCTAGAAAAGTTAAATTCTAGTAGAACTTCTCACATTTTTAGAACTCGAACCGAACCAAACCTTTTACTGTTCGTTCGAGTAAAGTTCTAGTTCAACACACCATTTTCAGTTTCGTTTTCATCGGCTTTCTGCACTTTTGGCGGCCATCCAATCACCTTTCTGCACTTTTGGCGGCCATTTAATCAGTGCAGAGCACAGCAAAGTGTCAAAAACGTCATCGCTGAGGTGTAGGGCTCTCATTGGCTGCTAAAATCACATGACCATGTTATGTATATTTCACTGTATTGCCTTGTGAAGGCCATTTTAAGCTCAGTCTCTGTACTGTACAGACTGCTCTTAGTTAGCATTTTTCTCTCCATAGACATCAATAGTTAGGGAGTTTGGTTTTGCTGGCTGCATCACACCCAGAAGCTGTTATTTGGCGACATTTGCAGGCTCACATAACGCCTAACTCTCACATACATGGATATATATTATACAGAGTGCTTGGATTTGCTAAATTATACTCAGTGCCCAAAAGTTCAGTTTTTGCAGTTTTGGGGGTTCAGTAATTGTATAACACACCGTCTCCAAATCTCCTATGTGTCAAAAGGTTTTTTGGGCCCCCTCAGGATGCAGGGCTCCATAGCAGCTGCTACCGCTGCCCCTCCTATAGCTATGCCCCTGCTTGCAAGCTGTCCTCATCTTTTCAGTTAGCCATTGAAAGAATGAAGTATTTTAGCCTCTCAATTTTTTTCTGTCACTCTTTGAGCCAAATTTTCTTCACTAAGTTGTTCCATGTATCCAGCTTACTGTTATGGATGGTAATTCAGCTTTCCTCACCTGTATAGGTATAAAAATTAACCAGAACATCTTCTCCCATTGACTTTAATGGGGTTCATAAAAAGCTCCTGTTGCATATGAGCACAGAGGATACAGATATTCTGTTGACCATATAAAAGTGGATACTTTATTTAAATATTAATAGCTTCAGACTAGAAGAGTATAATTAGGATCAAGTGAATTGAAAGGTAAACAGTCCTCTAACTGTGACCCAGAGCAGCACAGCCCAGTTACTAGATCTTTCAACACAAATGCTTTTAGTACAGTTGACAGTGGCTAAAAACAGAGCGAAAAAATTAATAAACACTACAAAAAAATGTAAAAAAACCACCCACCCTTATCTTTGACAGGCCCTAAATTCTGTTCTGCTTTTAGTTTAGTTAAACTTATCGCAATACTAGGAACATCCCAAACAAATTGTTTTAACCTCTCCTATTGAATTAGTTTACCATGTTACTTAACCCCTTTCCGCCGCAGCCTATTTTTTCTTTGTCGGTTTTTTCCTCCTCACCTTCCCAGAGCCATAACTTTTTTATTTTTCCACACATCTAGACAAATGATCTCTTTTATTTTGCAAGCCAAGATTTACTTTCTAAATGTGTTATTCATATTATCATAGACTATACTGGGAAACCACAAAAAAATTCTAAGTGAGGCAAAAATGTGAAAGAACGTACTTACACCATGTTTGTGGTAGTTTTATTTCTAGGACATTCAATATTCAGTATAAATGATGTGTTTTCTGTATTCTTAAGGTTGATACGAATCTGGCAATATCAAACGTGCGGGTTTCATGATGTTTTGGTAACGTACAAAAAATTCAAAACATTTTCTATATTTCTAATTTTTGCTTCGCCGCCATTTTCTGCCACCAATAACTTTTTTGTACTAACATCTACGGACTTTAGTGAGGTTGCATTTTTGCGGGCTGAAGTGTTCTTTTTATTGGTACTAGTTTGGAAAACATGCGACTCTTTCGATCAGTTCTATTCCAAATTTTAAGGGACGTGAAATGACCAAAAAAACTTAATTTTAGGGTTTGGATTTTTTTTCTTGCAAGGTGTTCAGCATAGGGGATAAATTATGTTATATTTTAATAGATCAGACTTTTTAGAATGCAGTGATACCAAATATGTGTAACTTTATTACCATTTTACTTTTTTTTATTTGTAAAATGTCAAATGTGGAGTGTTTTGAAATTTTAATGTTATATATACTTTTTTTTACTGTAGCTTTAAGTCCTCCTAGGGTGCTTTACCTCTAGGGGGCACGATCATCAATACAGCCTAATACATTGTATAGACAATGCATTAGTGTGTACAAAGATGGTGGCTTTTACTTCTTCCTGCCTGGGGTAGGAAGTAGTAAAAGAGAAGACATGGCAGTGATGGAAGCCTTCACAAGAATTCCAGCTGCCATGTTAAGTGAGCGGGACACAGCAATCTCGCCCATGATGTCTCAATTGGAGTGAGAAATGCTGTGTTGCACCGTTTCTCATTCATTTAGAGGCTTCGGCCGTGTTTGGCGCCGCATCTAAAGAGTTAAACAGCGCAAGATTTAGCCAACTCCATCCTCTGCTGTAAGCAGTGGGTATTAGCTGCAATTAGCAGTCGTGACCTGCTGGCTATGCAGTGGGATTGGGGGGGGATTAGTCTAGATTTGCCCTTTTAAAAAAACTGCATCCAGAAAAATATTAACTGCACTACAGATGTTTTTCTATGTGGCATTTTTCTAATTTTTTGGTTAGTCAATGGTAGTTTTTTGAAAAAAATCTTGTGCTTTGTATTGATATTTATCAGTTAAATAAGATTATCTAAACAGACTTGTGCCCTCATTCCCTTTTCTGAAATAGATGATCAATGTATTGTTTGGCATTAGTTTTTTTCCCTGTGGAAAGTGCGCAAGATCACAAAAAAACAGACAAACTGATGGGTCCATGGCTGGATTAAAAAACCCTTCCCAATAGCAGGCAATAAAAGCTCCAGTGCTACATGGGAGAAGTTACACAAATGTAGACTATGTATTAAAAATTCCCCAACACTTTCCCGGGGGGTTTGCTTTTTTAAAAACTGCACTTTCCAGTTCCAGGTTTGCAGAAAAAAACCCACTGAAATAGGGTTTTAAAGTGAAAAAGGGATTTGTTTTAAAAATATAAAATACGTAGTTATGGGGGGGGGTGACGTATTACAATGGTTGGCTTTTGGGGGTTTTTAAGGGTTTAGGTGTTATTCTTGTGGCTTAACCATTGAACCAATGGTCCAAAAACAAAATGATGGAAAAGTGGGGACCCCAAAGAATAATTTTTAACCCCTTAAGGCCGGGTTTTTTTTTTGGTGACACTTTTCGTTTTCCCCTCGCCTTCTAAAAAGCCATAACTTTTTTTTTTTCCACTACATAGAACATGGGGTTTTTTTTGTGGGACGATGTTTTTTGGTTTTATACTATACTATAGGATTTAGGGGAAAAACCCCAAAAAAATTCCAAGGGGGGCAAAATTGTGAAAAAAAATGTTTTTTCTCCATGTTTGCGGGGGAGGTTTTGTTTACAGCGTTCAAATCTTTGGAAATTATGGTTTTATGTATTTTACAGGTTTTTGTTTGCATTGGTTTCCAAAATTGTGGGGTTTTCCGTTTGGGTTGGGAAAAAAAATTCCAAAACATTTTTATTTTTGAAATTTGGCCACGGTGCCTTTTGTGCGCCCCAATAACTTCTTTGCATAACACCTAGGGAAAATCGTGAGGGGGCTTTTTTTGTGGGCTGAAGTGTATTTTATCGCTAGCAGTTTGGAATGCATGTGTTTTTTTTGATCATTTTTATCTATTTTTTTGATTGTGTAAAATGACCAAAAAAACGCAATTTGGCTTTTGGAATTTTTTTTTTTTTTACGGTGTTTAGCGTGGGAAAATGTGTTATTTTTATAGATCGGATTTTTCGGAGGGCCCGGATCCAAATTTTGTTTTTTTATTTTTTTTAATTTTTTTTTTAAAAAGGGGGGGAAAAGGAGGTTGATTTTGAACTTTTAATACTTTTTTTTTACTTTAAAATTTTTTTTTTTTTTACTGTAAATTGAGGCCCCTTGGTATTGACAAATAGTGGCGCGATTTTTTAATAAACTAATGCATTGCATAAAGGGAATGCAATTAGGGGGGTACAAAGTTTGGGGGGTTTCCCCCCTTCCTGTTTTGCGGATGGAAATGGGGGAAAACGGCCAGGGTTTGGGGGGCCTTCACAGGGCTCCCCCCCACGTGTCCGGTTGTCAGATGGGCAGGTGCCGTGACCGTACCGATTTTTTGGGGCGGCACCGATCGGCGTTTTTTCAGACGCCGCGGCCTTCTTTGCCACGGTGTTGATGGGTAAAAACGCCATGGCGCTTTTCTGCCGGGTGGGTTTCGGGATTTGCCGCTAAAACCCGGGGGAAACTGTGGGGGGGGTCGCGCGCCGATCCCCCTTCAAAGCCCCTTGCGGCCCCGGGATGATCATACGCCCAAGCGTTAAGGGGTTAAAGAATAGGCTCCAGCTTAATGGAAAGTACTTGAAGGTGGTTTCTTCGGAATACTGCTGTGCATGAAAGACAGCAGGAGCTCAAGAAATTAAATGCATGGCTGAAGTCTTGGTGTAGGACAGAAGAGTTTGGGTTCTGGCACTGGGCTGATTTTTTTTAGGTACAATCTGTTTTCTACAGATAAATTGCACCTAAATGGAAGGGTGTATGCTGTGTTGGGGGAGAGAATTCTTGAAGGGGTGCAGGAGTATTTCAACCAGGGATGAGGATGAAGGGCAGTCTAGACAATTAAGGGATAGCTAGGTTATAGGGAGGGGCAGACTAGATCAGCGGGTGAAGAAGTAGACTGTGGGGGGAGGACTAGCACAGTGGATAAAGAGATCCATATGTTGCAAACCAGCATTGAAGATATTAATACCCACAATAACTCATGTAATTTCCTGCTATCAACTGAATGTGTAATGTATAATCCCATGCCATCTACTGAACGGGTGATGTATAATCCCATGCCATCTACTGAATGTGTAATGTATAATTCCCCAACATCACTGAGGAGATAGAGGGTCATCTGCACAAACAAATGGAGCGGGCAGCACAGACAGGTACAGTGGTGGTAATGGATGACTTCAATTACCCAGATATTGACTGGGGTCACGGTTCTGCTTCATCTGCAAAGGGGAGAAAGTTACTCAACCTTGTACAGGATAATTGTATGGGTCAGTTTGAGGAAGATCCACTAAAAGTGATGCTCTGCTGGATCTTGTCATTTCTAATAAAGCAGAACCTGTTGGAGCGGTCACTGTTTTTGAGAACCTTGAGAGCAGCAACCACAATATTATTATTTTTAACCTAAAGTGGAAAAAACAATTACAGTCTAGGAGAAAAAAGAAACAGAACGGGAGGACAAAAACATTTAATTTTAAAAAGACCAAATTCCCCTTATTGAAAGCCGCACTACAGGAAATAAACTGGGAGCAGCTATTATCAAATAATGATGTAGAAGCCAAATGTAAGGCATTAAATATACCTTGGGGAATTATATTGCAAAATGTATTCTTATAGGTAACAAGTATTAAAAATAAATCCAACATGGCTTCTACCCTCTGTTAAAAGGGTACAAAAATAATAAAATAGGGCACTCAAAAAATATGTCAGAGGGATCAGCATTAACCTTTTAAATTATTAAAAGATCTTAATAAAATCTGTAAAAAGGTGGTAAAATCAGCAAAAAAATACCCAAAGAAAGGGGGGCAAGGAAGCACAACAAACCCCAAAAAAATTTCTTTAAAAAATACATGCCAAAAAAACAAAATCAGCCTTTAAGGACCCCTTAAAAAAAACAGTAAGGGGGGGGCTGGTTACTGGGGATCTGGGGAAAGGGAGAGCTACTAAATAGGTTTTCGCTATGTATCTACGAAAAGGAAAAGTACTAAGAGGGAAACAAAAAGTTAGATGTAGGGGGGTACCCTCTGTTCGTCATTTAAGATTTCATAAAATTTGGCTGGTGTAGAAAAAGGGCAAAACAAATTAAATGAATGGAACAAGGCTCCCGGCCTGTGGTGACACCCAGGGTTTTTTTAAACTTAGTTAGTTATTTCTGTGCCCCGTTCAGATACTTAGAGATTCTCTGGTACTGGTATAGTAACCAGAGATGCGCAAGGCAAAGCAATTCCCCATTTCAAAAGGGCTCTAGGTCTTGCCTGGTAATTATAGACCAGAAGTTTCCTATTTTTGGGAAAAAAAGTTTGAGGGGCACATAAGGGAAAATTTGGGAAAATGTGTGAAAAATATTACCCCTTTCCAGTATGGTTTTACAAGGGCAGAATTGTCAGACCAACCTGATCTGCTTTTATAAAGGGGGTGAGTAGAAGTTGGATAGGGGGTAAAATGTGGATGAGTTTTTTAGTTAGGCCTGTTCACCCGCTTATTTGGGCGAGGATTGGGGCCGTACTGCGCGCCGTATGTGCGCTGCAGTACGGCTCCAAACCGTCCCAGTAACTACGATAATCTCATAGAGAACTGTGGACTCCATCTCTCCTCCCCGCTTGGCGAATCCGCCGCGGGGGGAGAAAGTGACATGTGAATTATTTACGTCGCGTACGCGCCGTAGATAATGACAATCTATGGGGCCGGCGAGCTGCCGGCCCCCCGCCCCGCTGCACGGCTGCCGGCGAAATAGCGGGATGAGATCCGTCCCCGCAATTACGCCGGCAATAAGCCGTGTGAACCACGCCTAAGAAGGACTAGATCTTCTCTTCAGAAGGAATATGAGTTAGAGCATTAGGACTCAAAAAGAGTTCTTATGAGATCACAATTTGCTCTACAGATCTTATGAGATCAAATCCGTAGATAATGACAGTCTATGGGTCGGTGAGCTGCCGGCCCCCCGCCCTGCCCCCGCCCCGCTGCACGGCTGCCGGCCTAATTGCGGGGCGAAATCCGTCCCCGCAATTACGCCGGCAATAAGCCGTGTGAACGGGGCCTTAGTGGTGGTAAATGACTCCTACGCTAAATGGTTCCCAGTTATAAGTGGTGTACCCCAAGGCTCAGTACTGAGTCCTCTTTTGTTCAATGTATTTATTAATGATATCGGAGAGGGGATTCATAGCACGGTTTCCGTTTTTGCAGATGACACCAAGCTATGTAGTGCAATCTGTGGAAGATGTTCATAAATTGCAAGCAGACCTGGATACACTGAGTGTTTAGGCACCTACTTAGCAAATGAGGTTCAATGTGGATAAATTGAAAGTTCTGCATCTGGGTACTAATAATCTGCAGGCATCAGATTTCCTAGTGGGGAGAAAAAGTGAGAGAATCACAAGTTGAGAAGGATCTGGGCATTCATGTAGATCATAGAATACAGAACAGCATGCAATGTTAATCAGCTACCTCTAAGGCCAGCAGGACATTGGTGTGTATTAAAAGAGGCATGGACTCGCGGAACAGGGATGTAATATTACAGCTATATAAAACATTTGTGCGGCCTCACTTGTTATAAGCTGTTCAGTTTTGGGCTCCAGTTTATGGAAAGGATGTATTGGAGATAGAGAAAGTGCAAAGACGAGAAACCGAACTAATAATGGAAATGAAGCATCTTAGTTATGAGGAGAGGTTAAAAGAATTAAACTTTAGTCTAGAGTAGGGATGAGCGATACTATCGACAAAAGTTGAAATCGGCACGGATTTTACGTTTATCAGAATTTCCCTATGACACGATAGTTTCCGTGAAAATCTTAAAGATAATCTTTATCACATTTACAATCGCGCCTTTTTCAGCGCTTCCTTTAGTTTTCCAATCAGACAAGAGCATAGAGCAGGGTGAGCTGGGTGTACGACGTCATGATTGCGCAGTGTATGGATCTCATTAGCCGCAAAAATCACATGACCTCGTTTTATGTATGCAACTGCATTTCCTGTTCAGCCACATTTCTCACTGATCTGACTATAGAGCAACACATCTGACTGCCTTCCCCAATAGCTGTTGTAACAGCTCAGAGAGGCAGTCTTCTTTTATACAGAAAACGATCCTTCTAGTTTTGAAGCTTAGGATATAGTTAGATTAGAGAATTTAAGTTCTGATTTAGTTAGAGAGAGACTTGTAAAGAAATCTAGCACTGTGTTCAGCCAAGGGGGGTAGGGGCGGAAACGAGAGTGTATATTGTGCAGCCTAGTCTCTCCTGTCCTGAACTCACATGGAAAAAGCATTTTTTTAACACTTTGTGGCCAGCAGACTTCAAACCTGAGGTGAAATTGTCCCTTTTGTTTTTGCACTTCTATTGGTGTCTGTGTGTCACAGTTTTTTGCCAATAGCGACCTTGTACGCAAATTGTTTTACAGATATTTCATAACTGCCGCCTATTGTCAGTGGTGGCAAAACCACCATATGTAATCCATATAACTGTTCAATGCTTCTATTTCACTCAGTGTGTCTCAGGTTTAAGGGTCATGCTGCGGTCCAGGACAGGGATAGTCAATGTCCAGTTCAACTAAAATGGTGGTTCAAAGACAACTTTCTCCTGGCACTTTTTAATCTGTGGGTCTTGCAGGTTTGAGGGTCATGCTGTGGTATAGGACAGGTATAGTCAATGTCCAGTTCAACTAAAATTCTGCTTTATATAATACTTTCTTCCGGCACTTTTTAATCTGTGGGTCATACAGGTTTGGGGGTCATGCTGTTGTACAGGACAGGGATAGTCAATGTCCAGTTCAACTAAAATGGTGGTTCAAAGACTACTTTTTTCTGGCACTTTTTAATCTATGGATCATGCAGGTTTGAGGGTCATGCTGCGGTACAGGACATGGATAGGCAATGTCCACTTCACTACAATACTGGTTCAAATAATACTTTCTTCCGGTACTTTTTAGTCTGAGGGTCTTCAAGGCCATCAAAATGAACAGCGGTTACTGGGTGTCCACCCTCCTTAATCCACGTTCCAAATCAAAAATAAGCAATTTCGTTCCACCCACACAAATTGACAGTAGAATGCAGGAATTTGAGACAGAGCTCGTTGACCAACTGGACCCCTAGGGCCCTGCCAGCTGAATCTCCTTGTTCCCAGGTGGAACGTTCTTGCTGCCACCACATATGTGACGAGATGTTGTTCCCTTGTGCAAAAAGTGATAGGGGTCTCCTGCCAGTTGCCATGTGCCACTTCCAATACCGGTGTCTTGCTTTGTGTGAAAGGGACCCCTTTGCAGCTGCTACCGCTGTATCTGCTATGGCTATGCCATCCTCATGTTTTCGGGTAGCCATTGAACTTAATGAATTATTTTAGCCTATGAATTTTTTTCTGTGACTTTTATAACCTAATTGTCTTGCCTATCATGTAGAGCATATCCAGTTTTCTGTTGTGGATGTTAATTCCAGCTTCTCCTCACCTGTTTGGGTGTAAGAATAAAGCTGTTGTTCCTCTCCCATAGACTTTAATGGTCATCGGCGACAATAAACTATTGGCTATCTACATGAAAATTGCCGATATCGACTATAGACCCGATAACTATTGTTGACACAATCGCTCATCCCTAGTCTTGACTTAAGACAACTATGGGGAGACATTATTCATTTATATAAATGCCCCTACAAAAAGTATGGTGAAAACCCATTTCATGTACACCTCTTTTTAAGACAAGGGTACATTCCCTTCGTCTAGAGAAAAACGAGAAAAGTCTTCTTTACCATGAGAACTGTGAATTAGCCTGGCTGAACAGTTGAGGGTTTCAAGAAAGGCTTAGATAGCTATCTGAAACTAAAAAGTATTAATACCGATGTAGACGTATAAAATTCTATATCCAGTTTGATGACAATTTTGGGAGCAGAAATTAAATATTCTTTTAGGGCAGGGTTCTTGCCTTATAGGTTTAAAGTCTTCATCAGTATGGAAAGCAAAGATTAAAAGGAGATAAAACATTTCCTATCACCCTTCCCTTCATCCACATCTTTCACCACCCCTGGTTAATCCTTTACTGCCACAGCCAGTTATGGCCTTTCTGACAAAGTCCCATTTTTGAAATCTGATGTGTCACTTTATGTGAGAATAACTTTTTGACACTTTTACCTATCCATGTGTTTCAGAGCTTGTTTTCTTGTTACACATTGTGCTGTAAGGTGGTAACAAATTTTGGTCCAAAAGACAGTTATTGGACTCAAAACCATTTATTACTAGCATCTACCATATGTCTACTGTAGGTTGGCATCATTTTTTAAATGTCTTTTTTTTTACGAGCACAGAAATTTAGTAATTTTTCTCATTTTCAAGAAAAGTTCAATATACATTTTCTTAGGAACCAGTCCAGTTCTGATGTGGCTTTGATTGGCCTGTATGTTAGATACCCACATAAATGACTAAGAAACTACACCTCTTAAAGTATTCAAAACAGCATTAAAACATTTTATTAACCTATTAGGCTATGTTCACACGGCTGATTTTGGGACAGATTTCAGTCCGTATTGCACGTCGTACTGCGCTCAAATACAGCTGAAATCCGTCCCTGTCGTTACAGTAATCCACAGTTCTCATAGAGAACTATGGATTACGTCTCCTCCACGCTTGCGAAATACGGCGAGCGGGAAGAAAGTGACATGCACATTATGTGCCGTGGATAATGAAAGTCTATGGGGCCGGCAAGCTGCTGCCCCACCCCTGTAAACATGCCGTAATTGCGGGCGCAATCCGTCCCGCAATTACGCCGTGAATAAGTCGTGTGAACATAGCCTTAGGTGTTACACAGAAATTAAAGCAAAGAGAAGGTGAAATTTAAAAATTTACTAAAAATTATTCACTGGAACACGGTAGATGTGACCAGGGAATTGCAATTTAATATTGATTCCTCAGGATATGCCGTTTTTAGAGACATCCCATATGTGGCCCTAGTACGCCATTTGGCTCAACTACAAGCCTTAGAGTAGGAGGAGCACCTAACGGACTTTAGAGTCTCATTTTCAATACAATTTTATTTAGGCGCCATTTCAGGTTTGCGGACACGCTAAGGTGCAAAAACACCCATAAAAGACCCCATATTGGAAATTACACCTCTTACGGAATAGATCCAGGGATGCAGTGAGTATATTGACCTCACAGGTGTTTCACAAATTTTTTTAGCATTAGGCTGTGAAAATGTAAAAAAAAATTTTTTTCCAACAATCTACAATTTTAGCTGAAATGGTTTAATTTTTACAAAGAATCTTGGACTAAAAAAAAGCACACCAAATTTTGTTACATAATTTCTTTCAAACTCAGCAATATCCTATATATGGATGTAAACTGCTGTTTGGGTGTACAAAGAATGGGGCGCTATTTGGCTTTTGGAACACAAATTTTGGTGGGTGCCATGTCACATTTGCAAAGTCGGCAAAATTCAAGAACAGTTAAAATCTTCCAGAACTCACCCCATTTTCGATTCTGCACCCCTCATATATATGTATATTGTGCATTTTGGGCATACCGGTGTTCCATAGTTTTTTTTGTTAGCATTGAGCCATGAAAAGAGGGGGGCGGGGTTGGGGGTTGGAACAAAAAACAAACAACAAAAAAAACATTTTCATCATGGTTTGTTTTCATCATTGTCACAATAGAAATCTAAAAAAAATTGTGTCTTTATGTTGTCCTATTCTGACAGCCATAACGTTTTTATTTTTCCATATTCGAAGCAGATTATAGGATTGATTTTTGTGGGATGAGTTGATGTTTTTATTAACACCATTATGGGTTTCATATGTTGCTTTGATCACTTTTTATTAAGGTTTTTGCGAGGTTTTTTGAACAAAATACAGCAATTCTTGTAGAGTTTTATATATTTTTTAAAATGGTCATGCTAGCTTTACTCAGCAGGTCAATACGATTACTGAGATACCCAATTAGTATATTTTTTTGTTTTACACAAAAACACTTTCATTCAAAAAGGAAAACACGTTTTTGCATTGCCATAAATTTTTCTTATTTCTCTGTGTACGGAGATGTGTAGAGGCTTGTTTTTTGCAGGATGAATTGATGTTTTTTTTTTTGGGGGGGGGGTTAAATCTGTTTTTTTGGAAGGCGGGGGGGGGGGGGACTGCAATCCCAGTCGTGTTTTTAATCAGCGCTCACCATGCAAAGTTAGTTTTACTGTGTCAGTTGATACAATTATGGTGAAACCCATTTTATATCTTTTTTTTTTTTTTTTAAAGAGTTTTTAAATAATATTTATGTATCGCTGTCTTCTGGTAGCCATAACTTTGGTTTTCTGTATACAGAGCTTTGTAAGAAGTTACTTCAGGATGAACCAACGTTATAATTAGTAAAACTGGCATTTTAGTTTATCACTTTTTATTCCATTTTATGTGCTGTGGGATGAACAAATTTTTTTTTTTTTTTTTTTTTTTTTTTTTATATATGGTGTTCACTGTGCAGGTTAACTAACCTGACATTTTAGACGGTAGGGCATTACGCATGTAGCGATCCCAAAGGTGTACTTTATTTGTTATCTTTGGGGCGATTGGCGTTTATGAAGGTAGTATACATGTTTTTATTTTGTGTTTACTTGAACCCAGAAAAAAAACAACTGTGCGTACAGACCAAAAACATGGCACTCAGGCAATCCAGTAATCAAATTAAAATACTGTTTAAAAAAGTATATATAGAAGTGTCAGACTTCAAATAAGAGTACAATTGCAATGCATTTCACTTGCTTGCTAGCAAGCCTAGGTAGCAAGGAAAATGCATTGCAATTGTTACTTATATCCACATACACTTTTTAAACAGTACTTAAATTTAATTACTGGATTGCCCAAGCACCTTGTTTTTGGTCCATACTCACCCTGATTGTTCTGGGTTCAAGAAAATAATTGTTTCCAGTGGACTCCATCTGTGTGAGGTTTCCCCTGTGCTTCTGACAGAGCCAGGCTGCTGAGCGTGTCCTCAGCTTTCATGTGTGTTGTACCATAATCCGTACAACACCAGATCAGTACAAGGCACAACCAAGTACTGTGCAGCTGTATCCATGCAGTTCCAACTATGAGCAGAGATTCAGTATCACTATTTGACAAATACAGGGAGAGACAACTAGACTGAGGAGGGCGTGAAGTAACTTCACGAACACACCAAGAGTGACTGCCAGTGGCCTGCCTACCACTCTTACAAGTAGGCCACAGCAGCACTATTAAGCTGTCTGAACATAGCCTATCCACAGCGTAACTGCGGGACAGATTTCACCCGAAATTATGCCGTGTGTACGGGGGTGGGGCAGCAGCTCGCCAGCCCCATATACTTTCATTATCCACGGAGCGTATGCCGGCGGGATAATGTGCATGTCACTTTCTCCCCGCTCACTGTATTTCGTGAGTGGGGAGAGGAGACGGAATCCATAGTTCTCTATGAGAACTGTGGATTACCGTAATGACTGATGGATTTCAGCTGTATTTGAGCAAAGTATGGACTGAAATCCGTCCCAAAATAAGCAGTGTGAACATAGGCTTAGACTTTAGAACCAAATCTGCCCCTAGCGGTGGGTTTCTGGGAGGCTTATGTAGTACACATGAGTTTAACCCCCTTGCAACTGTGAACGCCTTGTGTATTGCTGTGATTTCATACTGAACCAATGTTGAAATGCCATTTTGCACTGTAATTGCACTCAAGATCTGCTAAGGCATGATGATGCTATTGCCGTCTGAATATATCAGTTATGCAGCCAGCATGGAGGGATAAAGAGTAAAATTGTCACGGTAACCTAATTGGGAGGGGTAGGTAGAAGTAATCACCTTAAAAGTATTGATAAAGGAATTGCCGACCTCCCCAGGATGCCATTGCAAGACCCCCGGATGAGAAGACCATATTTAGGTTGTATATAAATTTTCGCTGTCTGTACACAGAGGAGGCCGCGGAAGATTGTGCGCCCCGCTGCTTGCCTAACTAGCTTAGCTCTCGTGCGCAACTGGTGGACGCTAGCTTAGTAGCCTTATGTTTAGAATAAGATACTCGCGTGTAACATTTCATCGCGTTGTTTTTTATGACTCAAAAACCATTTGAAATGAAAGTTAAATAGTGTTTGAAAACGATTTATCATCGACAAAGTTGAAATCGGCACGGTTTTTAAGATGATCGGATTTTTTCCACCGAATTTGTTTCACGCGATAATTTTAGTTAAAATCTGTGCATAATCTATAATATCGCGGCCATTTTCAGCGCTTCCTGTCATTTTGGTGCCACAAATCTGCGTACAGAAATAGATAGGGTGAGATGTGTGCGATCGGCATGACTGGGATGTGAATTTCGGTTGCGATTTGGCTTGGAAAAATCACATGACCGCGTTTTACATAGAACAGCCCCTTTCTGTTCTGCCTCAGTGGTGTGTCAGCGTCCATAGAGTAGACTGCGCTCTGCCACAGTCCAACACGCACAACGAATGTGTTCCTTATTTGTTTCACCAGCAGAGACAGCTATACTTTTAGCTGTAACATTAGAACTGTAGGTAGATTTGAGATTTGCGATAGTAGGTAGTTAGGCTGAGAATTATAAAGGACATCCACCCCTGTAAAAAGTCACGAGGGGAGCGGTGGGGGGGGGGGGGGGGGGGGGGGAGGAGAGCCGCGGGCGAACACAGACAATGCCTTTAAAGTTATGGATTAGTGCAGCAGCCGAGACTTAGCTTAAGACCATTGCATTGCAATGGCTTTTTTATTACCAGTTTTCGGTTGTAGTGTTGGGCATCCCTGAACTTATATTAGGAACAGTTCTTTTCTAGTAACTGCAGGTCCTATTTGTTGTAGGTGCAAAAAAACTCCACTTGTATTCTCCGTATACATTTTCGATATGTGTTATTTTCACTTTTGCCCAGTCCAGCTTTGTTGATAGAGGCACACCAATCACTTCTATTTCAATACAGCAATTTTGTCGTCACCGCAGGAGTATTTGATGGTAGCAAAAACTCCACTTTTATAATCCGTATACATTTCAAATATGTACGTTAATGTTCACTTTTGCCCCATCCAGCTTTGTTGATAGAGGCACCTTGCACTTAAATTGCAATACATGCAATTTTGTTCATCACATGCAGGTTCTCTTTTTTAGGTGCAAACAATACCGTGTTATTACCGTATACATTTCAAGATACATGTTTTTCACTTTTTGCCCAGTCCACTTTGTTGAAGAGGGCCCCTTCACGTAAATTTTAATACAGCATTTTGGCGCACCGCACGTGTCTATTTTTAGGTGCAAAAAATACCGTTTTTGTCCGTATACAATTCAGATAGGGTGTTTTTTCACTTTGGCGCAGTCCAGCTAGAGTTGATAGAGGCACCTTGCACTTAAATTTCAATACAGCAATTTTGCGTCACCGCAGGTCTATTTTTAGGTACAAAAAATACCGATTTTATTATCCCGTTATACATTTTCAGATAGGTGTTTTTTTTTTTCAACTTTTTTGCTGCATCCAGCTTTGTTGTATAGAGGCACCCTTGCACTATAAATTTTGTCAATACAGCAATTTTGTTCATCACCGCGGTCTAAATTTTTAGGTGCAAAAAAATACCATTTATTATCCGTATACAATTCAATACGTATTTTTCACTTTTGCCCAGTCCAGCTTTGTTGATAAGGCACCTGCACTTAAATTTCAATACAGCAATTTTGGGCGTCACTGCGGTCTATTTTTAGGTGTAAAAAATAGAGCGCGGTTATTAACCGTATACATTTCAGATAGGTTTTTTTTCAATGTGGCGCAGTCCCACTTTGTTGATAGAGGCACCTTGCACTTAAAGTTCAATACAGCAATTTGGCTCACCGCAAGGTCTATTTTTAGGTGCAAAAATACCGTTATTATCCGTATACATTTCAGATAGAGTTTTTTTTTCAATTTTGTGCCCAGTCCCACTTTGTTGATAGAGGCAGCACTTGCACTTAAATTTCAATACGGCATTTTTGGCGTCACCGCAGCTATTTTTAGGTGAAAAAAACCTTTTAATTATCCATATAATTTCAGATACGTGTTTTTCACTTTGGGGGCAGTCCAGCATTGTGATAGAGGCACCTTTCGCACTTAAATGTCATACAGCAATTATGCGTCACCGCAGGTCAATTTTTAGGGGCAAAAAAATACATTTAATTATTCCTGTATACATGTCAGTTACGTGTTTTTTTCACTTTTGCCCAGCAGCTTTGTTGATAGAGGCACCTTGCACTTAATTTCAATAACAGGAATTTTGGGGCGTACCGCAGGTCTATTTGTTTAGGTGCAAAAAAATACCGTTTATTTACTGTATACATTTTCAGATAGGTGTATTTTCACTTTTGCCCAGTCCAGCTTTGTTGATAGAGGCACCTTGCACTTAAATTTCAATAACAGGAATTTTTGGCGTCACCTCAGTCTATTTTGGTTAGTGCAAAAAAACCGTTTTTTATTGAACTGTATACATTTCAGATACATGTTTTTTCACTTTTGCCAGTCCACTTGTGATAGATGCACCTTGCACTTAAATTTCAATACAGACAGGAATTTTTGGCGTCACCGCAGGGCTATTTTTAGGTGTTCAAAAAATACCGTTTATTATCCGTATACATTTCAGATAAGGTGTTTTTTTCTCTGGTGGTTGCCCCTTTCCAGCTTTGTTGATAGAGGCACCTTACTCTTTAATTTCAATACAGCAATTTTGTTTTGATTTGAGGGATTTGGAGATAGCCTGTGAGTTGGCCCGTCTTTTAATAACGAGTACTGTCCCTAAAGTCTTCCATACCTTCCACATATTTTTAGCTGTTCTGAACATGAGCGAAAGTCAGGTGGTAACGAGCAAAGAGGGGGGTAGAACATGGAGGTAGAGGTTTGAAGAGAATTTTGCTCCTTCCAGTTCTGGCGATAAAAACCCCATGCCAAGGGGTTTTTGTCGTTTTTGCGGGACCGTCGGGCCCTGCATCGTGGGCCCGGCCCTGTGAATCTCTTTTAATAACACCGTTGCCATTCTGTTCTTCAGGTTAATAAAAACCTGATCCAGAGTTTTTCCTCCTCCCGGGCCGTCCCGGCCACAAATGCTCATCGCTTCATCAGCACCCGGTCCAACATGAAGCAAAGGGGCCCCCCCAAATTTTCCCCCCGGTGTACCCACCATGTGGAAAATCCATTTTCTAAAGCCCTCTTTGATGACATAATGGGGTTTGGGGTCAGAAGGCATGTTAAAAGATCAAGGGGCCAAAGAGGATGTTTTTTGCCCTCTCTAAACGCCAAAAATTTACTGATCCCAACAAGGGGGAGAAGGAAGCCGGTAAATTAAAGAAAAACCCTTGGCCAGCAAGGTGGTGTGGGGATAACGGGCAAAAATTTGCGGGCCCCCCCTTAAAGATCTGGCTGGAGCACACCCCCTTCCCTGGAAACTTTAAACCCAGACATTTCTAAAGCGCTCCCCCGGGTCGGATTCCTGTTGGGGAAAGGCTCGAGGTCTATTTCCCGCACTTCCGTCTTTTTTTCCCCCCAAACCCTGCTTCTCCCCCCTTTTGGCTTGCAGCTCAGCTGGGCCCTCCCCGTCAACGGTCCCCATTTTTTGCCCTTGGGCCACGCGGGAAATTTCCCCACCCTCCCAAAATGCTCCAGCGATTGTGGCAGCACGAATGCAAAAAGCATTACGAATTTGGCACATGGCCTACAAGAAAGGGGGTGCCCCCCCTGGGGGTGTTGAGCCAACCGAGGTGGAGGCGGGTTAAAGAGCTCTGCCCTACCCTTTGGCCATTTTTTTGAAGAAGCCACCAAAATGGCATGGGGGGACAATCCCCTTGCCCAGCATGACCTTGTGGGATCTTATTTTCGGGGAAAACGATCGTTGGACACTCTGAAACATCGGCCCCGCCAGCGACAGGGGGAGACACACAGATCGGACCCGGGGGCCTTTTCTCCGTCGAATCCAAAAAGGCCCCCCGACTTTTTTCCCCAATTTTTATCGGTTTTTCTTTAGGCAGTGGTTTGGGGTCAGGGCTAATGAAAGGCCCGGCGCCTCAGCTCTCAGGGGCATAAACTGAGGAAGTCGGGGCTGTGTTAAAGCTGGCCAGAGAAGCAGAGGGGAGGTTTTTCCCTGGGCCCCACCGACTTTAAAACGACTCCCTCCCTTTGGGAAAAGGGAGGTTAAAGGGTGAATTTGGGCGGGGGAGGAAAAAATAAAGGAAATGAGTTTGCAAAGTGCCCCTCGACCCAGAGGCGGGAAAAAAAGGCCCCATCTCCCCACATGATGCTTGAATCCCTCCTTTTCCCTTCCAACATGATCCTCGCTTTTAAGGGCCATCAAAATGAAAACTTTTTTACTGTGTGTGGCCACCCTCCTGGACCCCGGTACAAAAAAAAAACCTAAAAAAATTTTCCCTTTCCACCCCCCCAAAATTTAGAGATTTAAATGGGGAAAAGGGAACCTTGCTGATTGTTTAAAACGGGAGACTCTTTTGGGTCTGCTTCACTTTTTCCCAAAATTTTTTCACGGTGGAACAAGGGTAGCGCCCGTGACAGCAGTAGAGTCCCAAAGTACCGTAGCGGCAACAGCGGAAAGGTGGCAGAAGCCTAATGGGTCCCCTCGGCAACTTTATTTCCCAAATCCCCCAACGCATGAAATTTCGGGGCCCACATCCAACACACAGGCCCAGCTTAAATCTGGTGAAAGGGGACTATCAAAAATTCTAAAACCCCAAATTTTTTTTGTATGTGTTCCGACCCAAAAAGACTTCGGGGTTTCCCAAAAATGGATGAAGGGGCCCGAGCTCGCTCGCCACGCCATAGGGGGGTTGCCCCCTGCCCAGCAGCCAGGGGTAATATCTGAGGGGGCCCTTTCACCCACAGCGGGGGGAAGTCTTTACAGAAAAAACCCCACCCGGTTTTCCCACAGAAAATGTGGATCTTTTTGACTTTTCAAAAAGAATCAGGCAGGTCTCTGATAAATTTGGGGCCCCCCAATTCCCGGGGAGGTCACCGTTATTTTCCCGGGTCACTTCCGTTCCTCTTCAAACAAAATTTTTGGTCCTTTAAAAAAAAAAAATTTTTTAAAATGATCATTTTTTTAAACTGAAATTTTTTATTCTGAGTTCCCAAAGTTCATTTTGCGGGTTTTGGGGGTGGGGGAAACGTAAAAGCCAAAAAGGTTTCTTGAAAAAACCGTATTCCTTTTAACTCATTTCCCATTTTAAAATTTTTTTCGCATTGCCCTTTTGGGTTTGGGGTATGGTGCTGTGAATACAGCTAAAAACTTTGGCCCCTTTTGGAACGGGAAATGGGGTTTTTTTTTTTTTTTTTTTTTTAAGTCCCATTTTCCCCCAAAAACCAATTTTTTAAAACAGTGGCGAGAAGTTTTTTTTAAAATTTTTTGGGGGTCAGGGTTTCTGTGAGATACAGCTGAATCAGGGGCCTTTTGGGAACAAAAATTGGTTTTTAAAGTGGATTTCCCCTAATTTTTTTTAAATAGTGGCGGGAGAAGTCTATTTAAAAATTTTTTTTGGGGTCATGTTGCTGTGAGATACAGCAATAATCATGGTCCTTTGGAACGAAATGGGGCTTCAAAAGGGGGTTTTCCCCCTAAAAATTTTTAACAGTGGCTGAAATTCATTTTTAAATATTTTTTTGGGGTTTTGCTGTATTAAAATTGCACAATATTTTCAGGTCCTTTTTAAAAAAAATTTTTGTTTTTTTAACAGACATTTGTTTTTTCACAATTAAAAAAAGTGGTAAAGGGGCCCATGTTTTAATTTTTTTTGGGGGCTTTTTTTGCGAAATGCAGCTAGAAAAAGGGGTTTCCCTATTTTAAAAAATGTGTTTCAAACAGACTTTTTGTTCTTAACAATTGTCAAGAGTGGCCCCAAGGGTGTTTGGTGCGGTCGAAACGGGAATAGGTGGGACACTTTGGGGGGCCCCCAAAATTCCCAAAAAGACTTTTTTTTTTTTGCAAGTTTTTAAACCCATAGCTAGAAACCCCTGTTTTTAACAACCCTTTTAAATTACAATTAAAAAAAAGAGAAACAAAGACGTGGGGGGAAACCATCCAAATTTTAAAAATGTTTTTTTTTTCTGAATAAAACTACAAAAAACCCTTGCATGTACAAAAATAGCTGGTAAAAATTTTCCCTTTGAATTGTACAAGGGATACAGGAAGACTTGACCAAATGTAAAGGGTTTTTCAAAAAGGGGGGGGCATAGAGTTTTGGAGCACGGGCAGAGAAAACAAAGAAAAAAAGGACCCCTTTCCTCCAGCCGTTGAGTAAAACGAGAAAAAAGGGAAAGCCAAAAAAAAGGGCACCTAAATGGAACAGGAACGTCAACCACCAGCATTTCCCCGTGAAGCTTTAATTGGCCCCACTTCCCTACGGGGCAAGCGCTACCCCCCTCCCTTTACTTTACTGAGGAAGGCTGGAGGTCTTACCTCACACTTTTCCCTTTCCCCCTCTGCTTTCCCGCCCCGGGCTGTTTTTGTTTTCTGCGTCATAAGGGAATTTTTAACCCTGTTTTAAAAATGAAAGGGCCCCCCCTGGGCTCTCAAAACCCCACCCCCTGTAACTCCGGGCCCCGGCGCTGAACCGCGTGTTAATAGATGACAAAAAGGGTAGCCTGGTCTCTCACCGCACACACGGGAATCTGGCCCTGGCAGTGGACCCCCGTGTTAACAGATGGCTGTTGGGAGCGCTGGCCTCAAACCTTTTTGGGGCAAACAGGAGAGCTTCAAATTTTCTAAAAAAAACCAAGTTTTTAAAAAAATGATTTCTGTGAGGTTTAATAGTGTCCAAAGGGCTTTCCCGGGCCCGGACACAAATTGCCAATTTGAGGCTTAAAATTTTCTGGGGGCTGGAGTCACTATGGGGTCGCATCAATTTTATCTCCCGGGGAGTCCCGGCCCAATTTAATGAAGAAGGATTTGGAGGAAAAAGAAACCAAATTTTAAATTTATTGGGGTGAATCACCCTCGAACCAGGAGGGCAAAAGTCTTCTCAACTAAGAAGGGGTTTTGGGGATGATTAGGGCATTTTTATTACTTATGGGGGTGCGGACAAATTAACACTTTTACCCCTGTAAAAAAATACCTTTAAAAATGCAGGGGGGTGTATGTTTTTTATGTTAAACACACTTGAAAAAAAGCAAAATGGGTAATAATTTTTAAAAATATAAAAAAAACTTCCCTAAAAAAATTTTTTGTAAAAAAAATGTCAGTTTTTCCCAAAAAATTTACTAAATGACAGTCCTGCAAAATAGCTTTGTGCCACTTTTTGATTGTGGGTCCCAAAAAGGTTTTTTGGGGTCATTCTGCGGGACCCCAAGACAGATATAGTCAATTGTCCCCGTTCAACAAAAAAGGTGGTTCAAAGACTCCTTTTCCCAAATTTTTAAAAACTGGGGGGCATCAGGGGTTTGGGGCTCATGCTGTGGCCCAGGACAGGTATAGTCAATGTCCAGTTCAACTAAAATGGTTGGGTTTAAAAAACTCCTGTTTCCGGCAAATTTTTAATCTGTGGGGCAGACAGGTTTTAAAGGTCATTTGCGGTACAGGACAGATATAGTCAATTCCAGTTTAACTAAAATGGGGATTTAAAGACTCCTTTTTTCCCGGGACTTTTTTTTAAACTGAGGGTCATTTAGGGTTTGGGGGCTTTATGCTGTGGTCCAGGGCAGGGTTTGTCTAGGCCAAATTCGACTAAAAAGGGGGTTTAAAGATTCCCTTTTTTTTGGCACTTTTTTAAACGGGGGAATGAGGTTTGGGGCTCATGCCCGGTTCCAGAACAGGGGTAAACAAAGGCCCCGTTCAAGTAAAAAGATGGTTCAAAAAAATACTGCCTCGGGCACTTTTTTTAATTTGTGGGGCATGCAGGGTTTTAAGGGGCAAGTGTGGTACAAACAGGGGTAGTGAAAGGTCTGTGACTTTTTTTTTTTGTGGGTTTTTTTAACCTAAGTGTGGGACCTAAGATGTAGCACGATCCTTTGACTTTTTTGGATGTTAAAATTTTAGCTTCTCGCCCTTTTGGGTGTAAAAATGAAGGGGGTTGTTCCTCTCCCATAGATTTATGGTAATTTGGGGATTAAACCCATTTAGACTATCGGAAATGTCTTTAAAATTCCCATTCGGGGCTATCGACCCCATAAAGATAGTGAAAAATAATTTACTCCCTCACTAAGTTAACCAATAAATTCCCCTTTGGGTTTTTTCACCCCGTTGCAAAAGGGGATAAATAAAGGAGGTTCGCCCCCCCACTTTGGGAGTTTCGGCCCGAGTTTAAAAAACCCGTGTGGGCTCTGTCTTTCCCCCCCTCGCGACCCCATTTAAACAAACACGTGGCCTGATCCCCTGTCCCGGTGGACCACCTCTCTCAGTCCCGCACAACAAGCTTGGTGGGCACCACAAAGCACCCCCAAAACCTGGGCATCGGGTACGGAGACCCGGAAAACCTTTGGTAAGTAACCGGTGGGAAAGGGGTCTCTCCTCTCTGTCCGGGGTTGTTTCCGCTGTCCCCCTGAGGGCTGGGACTTTTTCATGATTGAGGTCTCAAATACTGTACGAGGAAAAGTGCTGTACCTCTGCCCAAATCCCCATATTGGGATAGTGTTTTCATGCATAAAAATTTTTTTAAAACCCCCCCTATTGGTTAATTGGGAGTAAACAGTATTTTTTGGGGCTGCATATTGCAAGTTCCTCTACCCTAGAAAGAACGAAAATTTTTAATTTTTTTCCCCCAACCCCATTAACCCCCCAAATTAATTAC